>BRZM01000373.1:1224946-1418686 GCA_033238685.1 Lates japonicus
TCATTATCTTAGATAAAGAGAGCCCCATGTTACATTGCAGAAACAGTGCGCGGATTCTGTCCACCCTTCCTCCATCATCGAAGTCATGCTGTGAGGGATTAATTGACCAGCGGAATAATCACACCTTCGGCGCTGGCATGCGTTCTTGAAGATAGATTTTAAAACAAAGGTCTTCCATCCGAAATACGCGTGGCAGGTCCTCATCAGGAGCGCGATGTTCGAGGACCACATAGGCGGTGTGCATCTTCCCGCCGGTCAGACCGCAGGACCGGCAATCAGGAGGCCGGCGCCCGTGGCGGCCGACTGATGCACGGAATAAATCACCGTCGCGACAACCACCCGACCAATCCTTCGCCGTGACAGCAGCGCCTGCGATCGAACACAGTGATGCAATGCGGCGCGAATGCGGAGGCGGGCACCTTATTCATCCTCAACACCGGGCGTCCCCGGTGCTCACAAAATAAGCCCTTGCCGAGTCTCACTGCAGAATATTTATGGTACCCGGCAATTCCCCACAGCATGAACACAACAACCGCACGAACGTGAAGGAGATAAAATATATGGTTAAACATCGACATGACTATAGATATTGTTACGCCCACCAGCCCATTCAGAAATCACGAACAACCGTATTACATGTCAACATTATTAACAACCTGTTCATGTATTTGGGTTGCCTTGCGTAACTTACATCCAGACTTTCTAATCTTTCAGAAGCCACCCATTAGACTACTGGCCATATTTGCGGTTCATTTCACCACCAGCACATCAGTTTTAACAGAAAAATACCAACACCGCGGCACTGGTACCTTTTGTACCGACTATCTCCGTTCCTGCGCACTCACAGTAAATCCACTGCACACAGAATATCAGACTTTATTTCACGACGGTGCCGATGTCATTATAATCCGCGATCATAAAAATAATACCACCACCTGATGTCACAACTCATTGCACGCCACCACGCGAATGATGTAGCCTGACTTCCGCATCATAGACTAGCTGAATGTTAAACGCGACCATTACACTTAATTATTTTGTTACTTTACGAATTTGCACCTGTATTTTACGTTATGTTGAGCACACTGAATCAACACCTGTGTTATTACTTGAATATCTCCATCTAGATTCTGCTCTCTCCATCCTCAGAGTTTAACATCATCTTCACACAGGCCCAGTGCCCTGGCGTTACACATTGTGCGAACTCTCCGAGGAGACCGCCGTTTCTATTATCTCGTCGACCAACCGCAGCGGCCATTTATCGCCCACAGGCTCCCCGCGCTGCATGCAATGCAGGAAAATCGATCGATTGCAGCTAGCAAACAACCACCGCAAAAACCTTTAGTCAACAGGATGTACAAAGCAGCAGCCACCTCCTGAGAGCTCTTGTGTTTGCGGCAACATCAAGGAGCACACCGCCACCTACCGTACCAAAGGTAGATGGTGTTAAATACTGAGGATGGAGGAGTACTGAAATCTAGATAGAGATATTCAAGTAATATCACAAATATTTGATTCAAAATTGTACTCAACATAACATAAAAATACAGAAGAATTACTAAATTTCGTAAAAGTAACAAAAGTAATTGAAACCTGTAAGTAGTCATTTAACATTTCAGCTAGTCCCTGTGATGCAGAAGTCAAACTACATGTTCATATTATTGTGGGCCAACATTTAATGAGTTTGTGAGCATCAAATTGAATTTAATTTATTATTTTTATAATCCACAGATTATAGTAACATCATACCATCATGAAGTAAAAAGTGTAATATTTCTGTGTGCAATGTAGTTTACTATGAAGTTGCACAAAACGGAGATAGTCGAGTACAAAAATTGCACATTAAATTGTACCTTTTTCATGATTATTCAGTGTTTTCTGTTAAAGCTGGTGCCATACTGTAGAAATGATGAGTAAGTGGGGAAACACAGAAGTATATTACGGTAAGTCTGAAAATAAAATTAGCTTCTGAAAAGTTTAAAGTCTGGATCACTAAAGTTTTCACAAAACAGCCCCCAAATACATGAACAGGTTGTTAAATAGTGTTGACATGTAATATGCAGTTGTTTAAAGTGAGTTTCCTGAATAAGACTTACAATTTATGGGCCTTGAAAAGCAATATCTCCTATAGTCTCATGCTCAGTGACAGCACATATATTATTTTATCTCCTTCACATTCATGCAGTTTTGACATGTTCATACTGTAAAGTTACCAGGTACCACTTAAATATTCTACAGTGAAACTCAACAAGGGTATTTTGTGGTAAACTTTTTTCCAAGGAGACCTTGACAGTTGTTATTGAGGGATGAATAAGAATTACCCATACTCACTGTTCCCCTTCACTGTTTCTCATCACTTTCCCCAACAGTGTTCCAGTCACAGAGCGCACACTGTCCCTCAGCGAAGGATTAGTCAGGTGAGGATTTGTCACAACAGGTAGACTTATTCCATGCATCAAATCATACTCACAAAACATGCCGGCCTCCTGAGGGACATTGCACAGTCCTGCCAGTCTATTCAGCTGAGAAATGCACACCTCCTCTATGTAATTCCCTCCAGACATCACACTCTGATGAGACCTCACCGCATATTTCAGATGGAAAACCTTTGTTTTAAAGTCTATCTTGCCAAAACACTCACATACCCATGTGTACACTGAAAGAGTTAATGATTGTTCACACTGGTGGTGAAGTGATCCCTTCCCAGCATGACTTCAATGATAGAGAAGGGTGGACAAAATCGCACTCTTTGTTTCTGCAATATATAACATGGAAACCTCTTTATCCTAAGATAATAAAATAAAATAAAAACATGCAGTACAAAGTTGAGTTCAAAGACACAGCTGTACTTCTAAAAATTTGCCCTGAGCTAGGAGTCTTTGCCATGTTCTGCCTGTTGTTTCCTGCTGTCCATTTCAAAAGAATTCCACTCCCATGTGGAAGGAGGGATGGAGCCGGTGGCACTGTCTGCTTTGTATTATTTTCAATGAACTACACAGAGAAAGGCCTGAAGTGAGTCTAAAATTAACCTAAAAATTGGTTCCTTCATTTTTACTCTCAAGAACATTCACAGTATCTTGAAATGAACTGTCATCATTTGCTGCTTTCTACTGGAGGCATGAGAGGAAATTGACAACATCTTTGTGTATCCATTTGTCCTTGACAGATGAGAGAAACAGGGGGTTTAAAGAAGAATGGATGGCACAGAGAGTTCACCCTGAGATCAGTCAATATCACGGGGAACTTCACCCTGAGCGGGATTCATGCAGAAAGTGGTGGAGAGCATGGATGGCCGGATGGGATGATGGATGAAGACTGACCTGCACGCACACGCACATATATGTGGATTCAGCACAGAACATGTGATACAGAGTGGAGTGTTATTTTTCAGGAGCAGTACTGTATCTGTGGTTTTCTATAATTCAGAAATGCAGCCCCAGTTGTAAAATCAATAAATAAATACATTCTACATACAACATGATCACTCTCTCTGCCAATGTTTCACTCCACCTTCTACCTTCTCTCATGGGAATGAAGGAAACCTGGAAGAACTGAGCTGTGGTTTGAGAAATTTCTGATGAATCTTTCATGTTTTTTTTCCCTCCAGTGACAACTCATCTGCACTCAAGTTCAAGTGAAGTGCAATTACTTTATTTTCTCCCTGGGACCAAGCACATCTAATATGTCTTTGTTTATTCCCTATATCATATTGACACAAACATACTTAAGTGTTTTTATTGCTTAAGTGCTGCCAGTGTATAACACTAGCAGCAGTAAAAGATTCTCCCTGTCTTCTTCTGTTAGGAGAACCTGTTTGTAAAATGGAGAAGGATACACTTCTGTCCCAGGGGAAGTTGCTAATTTTGGAACGCGGCGCACAAAACAAAACAAACCGTCTCCACATGAAAGGCCTCATGAATATTTATAAGTGATGATCACAGTGGACTATTATTATCATTACACCTCTCTTCATGCAGGAAATGTAAAGCCAGCACAAACCCGGAGCTCCGAGTGAAAGACGTCCTAAACCTCATCCTTGATGTGTTATTTCTGGGTTTTTTTTAGGTAAATAAGCCTGAAAATTATTCTTTTCTTACTTGATGTATAATAAGGTGTTAATACGTCGGGTGTTTTGCGGCATATTTCATCATTGCTTTTGCCACTTTTGAATAAGAAATGCATACAGAGAGTTGTAATGTGATCTTGGCTACAAAACAGTTCAAACAATAATAGAAGTCACTGACTGGGGCAAAAATGTGATCTCAGTGACTTTGATTGTGGCATGAATGTTGGTGCCAGATGGGATGGTTTGAGCTTTTCTGAAAGTGCTGATCTCCCGGGATTTTCACACACAACAGCCTGTTTTAGTTTACTCACAATAGTGAAAAAAAAAAAAAAAAAAACATGAGCAGCAGTTCTGCAGAGGGAAATGCCATGTTGGTGAGCGAGGTCAGAGGAGAATGGCTAGACTGGTTGAAGCTGACAGAAAGCCTACGGTAACTCAGATAACCACTCTTTACAACTGTGGTGAGCAGAAAAGCATCTCATAATGCACATCAAATCTTGAGGCAGATGGGCTATGACAGCAGAAGACCACGCTGGGTTTCACTCCTGTCGACCGAGAACAGAAATTTGAGGCTGCAGTGGGAACGGGCTCACCAAAGCTGGACAGTTGATGACTAGAGAAACGAAGCCTGGTTTGATGGATCTAGATTCCTACTGAGGCACGCAGATGGTCAGGTCAGAATTTAGCATCAACAGCAGTATTAATCCGTGAACTCAACCCAATCAATCATTGTTTGAATGCCACAGCCTATCAGAATATTGTTGCTCAATCAACCACACAAAGTACGTCTCCATGTTCACTAAAGTGAACACTAGGTTGGGTATACAGAGACTTCTTCCTGTGAGTATTATATAAGCTTTGATGAAGCTTTTTTCTGCTAAGCTGAACATTATGATTTAATGAGTGTCCTGCTTTGCTGCTTGCCAAACTTTAGATGTTCAAAATCTGTCTCAGCTGTCAGCTCTGCCCTCATTTGTTAAGAGAGTGTGATGTTTTCTAAATGACAGAAGAAGAAGTTGATAGCTGTGTCTGAATTCACTCTCACTCATTCACTCTGCTGCAAATGCTCTACAGTGCACAAACTTCCCATATCCCCCTGACAAACCGCAACTACTGTGTGTAGCTGCTGTACTCAGATCAGAATGTTTGTGGGACTTTACTGACATCTAATGGACAAGAGGAAAAGTTGCTTTGATATTCTTTAGTGGAGAATTGCAACTCAGTTTTGTCTTGCAGTGAATAATATGCTTTACTACTCTGATGGGTTCCAAAGGCCACAGAAATTTATTAATGTGAATTTAATACAGTATAATCCACTTATTTATGCCCATTTGTGTTCACAATATGTTCCAATCAGTCATATTTTGCCAATCTACGGATAAATACTGTGTTTTTTTGTCTCCACCTGGAACAAACACGTTCACTACTAACTTTCTGAACTTAAATCTTGTCACCAACTGAATCTGTTGTAACTGACCCCCAGACCTCCATCCTGACCTTTTACAAATTCAATAGATGAAGTAACTTTTTAGTCAAGTCAAAATCATACATCATACTATTTCTTTCTTTAGTTTCATCATTATTGCTGTGATGCACTGAGCAGACTTTAGAGTTAGTTTCAGACTTAACTTTGCTTTGATCAAAGTCCACCCTCTGAAGTAGGAACTGTGCTTATCATACACCAGTGAAATTCCTAAAAAGCCACTTTTTAACCTCCACTTTGAGGTCAGGATGCCCTGCTGGACGGGTGCCTGCTGGCCTGCGGGCTGAGGCAAACACACAAACAGCAGTATGAAATCAGATGGCAAATGATTGCTCTGAATGTCACTAAAAGCTATATCACTACCTGCTCAGATGGTTCAGGCTCATCAAACAATCTGAGTGACAGAAATATCCCAGATCCTTGTCATCACTGCAGATGTTAACAGATTATTGCAGTTTGCAAAGTTGCTTCTCTGTAAGCACAAAGTCAGCATGATTTTAAAATCTATGTCTGTTTAGTAGCCACTCTGAGGCTTTTACCTGTATCACAAAATCTTCCTCAGCAGGTCGGAGTTTCCCAGTCGTCATGGAACGGTAGATGTTTAAAATTACATTTCTCTAAGCACTTTGAAAAATTCTTGTCCATAATGGCTTAAAGGCTTTGCAGCGAGACTGTTTTGCTGCTTCCAAGGTCAGGAATTAATTTTTTGTCTCAATATATTATAGTCTTCATATCTTCATTCTTTCTGTTTCTTTCTTTGTCAATAGGCTCTGATTCACCTCTGTACAAGGTCACTCACCAGAAACAGAGTGAAATGAACAGTGAGTATAAATACACTATCTATATATTATCTAAAGTTAACATGAACCATACTCAAAATCCATTTGAAGTTCAATTATTGCACATGTGCACAAATCAGTCACCAATTCGGTGTCAGTTATGTAATGAGCTAGGTTTGACATCCATGACTTAGTGACACCTTCCTTTGGTCAATATGGTCTTCACTTATCCATACACACATTGACACACGTTAAATATGTACTTGTAACTGATGTTAATATTATATGACCGTGCATAGGGACTTTCTTAATCACTATCCATATCTAAAAGTCTCTGAAATCCCCTGTCATCTCATGCTCACTCAGTTCAGTCTGGTTACAACAGAGACATTATAAGGGAACTAGCAGGACTTTGGTTACAATGAACTTTGGATGCGGTTACGTTGGAACTGTGCAAAAAGTCAAACAAACGCAAACAATAAGTGACACACAGGGATTGCATACTGGCACTGCAGCCCAACACTTTAACACCTGTTTAATCCATCATCAGGTCTATGGTAGTGTTTATACTCAATATGCATGTTGAACAACCTCTGGAATAGACCACACAGATACCAGGTCTGATGTTGGGGCAATGTTTATTGAAATATTCTATTTAAAATCCATGTCTGACTCATCTGTGCTGAAAAAAGAATATTCCAGTTGTTCATTCAATTGCCATTTTGTAAATGCAACTGATATTTATTTGGTTTTGGTTTTGTAATTGACCAAAGTGTTTTGGATTCAACTGTATTGATGGTAGAGTACAAACATTAAGTATTTATATTGGAATTAACCTTACAGCAGTAGTTTGTTAAAGACAAGGACATACTGAGAAGTCCAAAAGTTTTGCTGTAAAATATGATCCTTTATAGATAAATGTAATTAATTTATTTGCAATTTGACTCTGGTCTGAGGCCCACTTTCATTTTCTTTTTTTCCCCAAAATGTCTCATTTGTCCTCATCATTTGTCCCAGAAGGAGACACCTAAAGGATTTGCTAATGTTGCAAAAAGGGTGCAATCCCTCACTGGCTTCCCACACTCTCATCATATTCTCAATTGACTAGTAATTCTCTAAATCTCTAGATCAGGCTGCATTTATACATATGTATGTATCCTTGAGGCCTAATAAACATGTTGCCTGCTTGATTTTTGGAAAACTTTGAGGGCTGTAATGTTTACATCCATATTTACTAGCTAGCAGGCTTCTTCGTCTTTGTCACTGTTGCCATATTGCTACATTTTTTGGGCCTTTACTGCCATGAGATGTCAAGCAGTGGAATAGCAGGAAACCATTAACAGGACAGAAAAGTTCTGGGCTTTTCTTTCAGTTGTTTGGTCCATTTGTATGTGTCCCAACAAAGATTTGGCTGAAAGAGTCAACAGCCAAACTCAGCTTCACCAGGTCAGTATAGGTTGACAGAAAGTGAGGATAAGAATTCATAAGAAACTGATCTTCATAGCCAATGATCTGACAACAGTGTGGTGACAAACATCACCAGCTACAGGAAACCCCCTGTCCACACTGCAGAGAATGGCCTGACAACCTGAATGTGTTTTACTGTTGGTACAATAAACCTCACACAACACCCACTCCATTTCACACAAAATACACAACCTTCAACACCTCCACCTCTAACCAACATCTTGACAGAAAGGAAGCAGAAAGTCAAGCAGTGCACTTTTTGTGCACCAGTGATTCACCTCTAAATACCTCTGTGAAACGCCTGAAGTTTGCATGCAATACAACAGCTGCATCCTAAATGGACAAAAGGTCAAAAAGGTCACAATAACATGAAGCTGAGTACAGTCAGAACTGTAGAGATGATGGTGGGCTTCATCCTCCTGGTATTAGATGATACAAGTTTTTAAAATCCTAGAACAACCACAGCTATTGAGTCTCCCTGTACAAACACAACAATCACAGTCTGGTTTGGATCGATCACAAAAAAGGTCAGTAAAACACTATGAAGGTCTATCAGTTTGCTGAGAAGGTCATTGGTGCTGCCCTGCCAGCTCTCCAGGAGTTGTACCTTTCCAGAGTCAGTAAACAGTCAGGCAGGGAAAATCACCACAGATCAGTCACACCCTGGCTTTCACTTATTTGACTTTCTCTGCCCACGGCAGAAGCCTCAGATCACTCTGTACCAAAACAACCAGACACTAGAACAGAGTCCTTCCACTGGTCATCACCTCAGGAACAATTCCCACACGATGTCTCAGGTTTGGTGTTTCCAATTATACGTAGGTAATTGACCAAAAAAATCATAGCTGTCATTATCTTTTTTGTACCTTAATTTATATTGTTCTGGCATTAGCCTTGTATGTATGCAGCCCACCTGGTGAATAAACTTAAATCTGATTCTGATTATGGTGGATCAAATGGTTTCTACCTGGGGCTATGTACTGTCTGTGCTTTTTAAGGTACATCTATGGAAAATAAACTTTCAGTGCCGCTGTATGTAAGTGTGATGCTATATGTCAAAGAAACCCTTAGCAACCTATTTCAGTACCTTTTTTTTTAACTAATTCTGCTGGTGTTTTTCTTGTTCACTTGTTTTTGTTTGTTTGGGGTTTTTGTTGTTGTTGTTGTTTGTTTGTTTGTTTGTTTTTTGTTTCTATCTGCAGGGCACCTTCACCACACCCCATTTAATTGCTAGTTATTCTGACAGCTGTAGATGTTTTTGTAAAAACAAAACAAAATGAAATGAAATGAAATTTCTAACTGATGGTGATGATGATTATGTATTATTATCATTATTGTATCAGTAAAGCCCTAGTTATAACCTATAAAGCCTTAAATGGTGCCTTGTGGGAAAGTTATATCAGTGAAACCTTACTGTAACCCCCTTATTTAGCATTCATAAACACTATTAACAATTAAACAAATGGTTTACAACACGCTGTAACACACAATAGTGTAGCTGTAAACTGATGTACTTTATCTCCCACGTTTTCCACCTTTTCAAGTTAACCTCAGGGGCCACTCTGCTCATGTCCTAGAAAGTCTTCCTTATGAAAACAGCATCACATTGTCTTACAGACTCTTTCCAGTCTGTAGAGTATGACACGCCCACCGGAGACGTCACGGCATGAAAAAACTCCTATTCCAGCTGTTCGGGTTTTGAAGCAATTTACTCTTCAAAATGCCCTGAGCGATTCGAGTTTAAGTGCGCAAACAGAAACGGAACTCGTTTCATGTTGGTGGAATCCCATTAGATTCCCTGTTTTAGTATTATAAGTGTTCAGTGTTTAATAAAGTTGTAAACTGGCACTGCTTTCAAGTCAAGCTCTAACCGCACATGTAGCCTCTGATTTAAGTCTGGGTCAAAGACAAGAATCATTTCATTATCAGCGAATAGGATCGATTTCTTGCCCATGGAGATTGTTTATCATACACGATTTGCGTCATTATGCTCGACACGTGCACGCAAGCCCAGCGTGTTTATAGGTCCGATCAAAAATTTATACAACATGAAAGGTGATATAGTATAATATATATTATTGAATGTAGGGGCTGCCGCTCTGCAAACATTGCTCTCCACCTTAACAACCCCTGAGGTGCACTATGATGCAACCCTGCGCAGGATGGTTCCTACGTGTCAGCACAACTGAGGCGAGATGAGCCGGTGAGGGGGAACTGGGAAACACGCCACCTCACTATAAACTAACCACAGCGGGGGAAAAAAAAAAGACGTGAGTGTACCTTATTGATACGCCAACTCATCTATGGCTTAATTTTAGTGGAGGTTTATCATGTGTGCACATTGGCAGGGGAATCCCGGTCGTAAACGTGCCTTTTGATACTCGACAGACCCATGTCTCTCGTATGATTATTCATGTCCCCCCCCCCCCTCCCATGCCCGCGTACTGGGCGCATCCTAATGGCTGGTTTCATACCTGGCGACCACCTCCTCCACGCTTCCACGGCCGCCCTGTTATTTAAGGAGCCCCCACGCAACGTGAAACCCGCACTCTGTCAGGCACAGGTTACTCACAGTAACCTACTAATAATTCTTAATTTGCCAGACTGAATGAGCGTAATTATAGATTAATTTAACAATAAGTTCCTACCAACAAAAGATCACCATGGATAAAGGTATGAGCAGAGCAATAATGACTTATTTTAGTGGCGACAGAAACTCATAGTGTGTGTCTTTCTTGAAGCGTGGGTTTAAGCCAGATGATGCAATTGATGATACCAAAGTTGAAAACTTTGTTGGAGCTGCCACGTGTTGTTCTGTGCTAATTGTTCACTCAGTTAGTGGAAGTAATCCTACTGTGTACTCAGTGCTGGAATGTGTCAGGGATTTGCCTGAAGCTGTCAACTGAGCCCAGCAGCACAGTCTGCTTGAAATGTTAACCTGTACTTATCCTGTAACGCTCAGTGTGCGCCCAGGTGGGACCGTGAAGGCATTTCATTATACTGCGTCTTTCTACAGGATGATTAGAGGTTAGTGTCCGTTTTGTTGTGTTGCTGGCATCTTAGCAAAGCCCGGTGTACGGGATGTGTATGGATGTAAAGGAGCTGAAGATCAGGGAAGTTAAAGAAACTTTTTTCTATCAACCAGGGGTACATCACTATGTCATGTTCTGAAACCTATTGCATTTTCTGCTGGTCCACATTGTACATTGTACCTTGTCTTTCTGCCTGATGAATGACTTTAAAAGAAAGGTTTACAGTATTTGTTATTAAGGGTTTCAAGTATTTTTTTCCCCAGTTTTTTCAGTTTTTCCTATATTTACATTTACCAGGCTGTGTGTTAATTTACCTTTTCACACTGTAAGTAAAACCTGTTCTGTCATGTCTTACTGCCAAAAGCACGCAAACATTGTACACTGTCGTAAAGATGAAGTGTAACAGTCAGATCCTGGCCAAATATTCACAGCACAGAAGCCGTGCATGCGCCACGTCGTTGTATTGTTTTAAGATTGCTTCATCAGGTTTGACTAATGGTTAATCTGTTTGTCCTGGCATGGTCTGCGGGTGTTTGCTCAAATGTAATGAGTTAACATACATCTCTGTAAAGTGTCACTTCTTAAATGAATGACAGGTAACACGAGTTGTCTGCTTCTTGTTTGGATGCATGTCTTATGTCAGATATAACTGAATTGAAGGTAAACATAATGAGTTTTTGTTTTTGTTTTCTGAACTGCTTGATAGATGATTCACAAGCAGGAGTCCTTGAACTTTAACCACAGAAAAACTACTTGAATTCCTTGTTGTGTGTAAGTTTCTCCTCTTGGGCGTAATCATTTTGTTCATGTAAAGATGAATACTGTTTAAACAGTATTGTCAGTGTCCACACACACACACACACACACACACACACACACACGTTTTTACCAGCCTCGTCTAAACACCTGTGTGCTTCACAGTTCGTAGCACAATGGCTGAATTTTGGAAGGAGCACTCCAAGGACGCCACAGTGGAGGAGATGATGCTGGACTCTCGTGCCAGGGAGCTGACGCAGCACGAGCTGCCAGAGATCCTCTCCATGCTGCCCTGCCTGACTGGATACAGAGTGCTGGAGCTGGGAGCTGGCATCGGGTGAGCATCCAGCTGCGTTAGTCCATGTGTAGTAGTAGGTGTGTGTGAGAGCAGGGATTTCAAGGTCTCTGTTTAATTTAGGAGCCAGTAGCAAAAGGCAAAAGCTCTGTAAATAAGAGATAGTGATGCTTTCTTCTTGGAAAGAAACAAAAACAGGACAGGTTTTATACTATGTTGTAGCGGCTGTCACTAGTTATGAATCTAAAGCAAAGTGACAGGCAGCCTCTGGTGGTTTCACACACACATGATATGTTCAAAGACAACAATCTGAGACTGCCAGGGATATATCTGGGACTTTGGGAGAACTGGCTTTATTTCTATCAAAGAAGCTGAGCTAGTATACCAATTAGTGCATTAATAAAGAATGAGAATGCCATTTTCTTAAATTAAGGTGATCAGATTATGCTTTTGATGTTGTGTTGGGACATTAAAGTTTTTTGATTGAAGAGCTCTTTATGAATACAGCTA
Source organism: Lates japonicus (assembly GCA_033238685.1). Lineage (NCBI taxonomy): Eukaryota > Metazoa > Chordata > Actinopteri > Centropomidae > Lates > Lates japonicus. The sequence continues at coordinate 1,237,335 of BRZM01000373.1, forward strand.
ACTGACGTGAGTCTCCACAGTCGATTCACCAGCCACCTGCTGACCAAGGCTGCCCATGTGACGGCTGTGGACTTCATGGAAAGCTTTGTGGAGAAGAACAGACAGAACAATGGTCACCATAGCAACACCACCTTCATCCAAGCTGATGTCACAAAAATGGAAATCCCCGAAAACAGGTGTGTGTTACGAAATCTGTAGCTTATTAACACTGTCTGCAGCATATCAACGGATATTCGATTAATTGCCACGAAAATTGTCATGGGCGCTAGAAGATGAAGGTGGTTTTGATGATCCCCGGCTTTTCCTGTAGTGATGCCAGATTTATGGTTTTTAGACTTTAGACTTGACTTCTTTTAGTGCCATCATTGGGTCCAGAAATTATATTGGTCTGCTGATGTTAGCATTTACTAAGTACAGTCTCACTGTGCTGCTGGCGTGGCGTGGTTTGGTAGCACGGTTGTCAGATTGTCAAATTAACAGAGACAAGAAGTCATTAATGTTAATGGACAGACTGGCATCCCCTGTGGCCACTGGATCTGCTGGCCATTAGATAATGGATATATCTCGTATTTCCTAACTCTGCATCAAAATTGCACTATTGGCTTTATTTAGACAAAAGAAACTTAACTTTAGTATGGTTTATACTTATGATGTTAAAAAAGGAAAACAAAATGTTTAAGGGGCTTTGCTGCTCTCGATCACATAATTTGACCATTTCACTTTTTATGAGAACAAAACCTAGTTACACACTGTGGTCATGATATCTGCCTGATGTTGGTTCATAAAGGCAAGGACACTCTGACACAACAAGGCCTAGGCTTCCCTCCAAGTCGTTTTGGCAGTTATGACCAAGTCTGCTAGGTGTGCATACGGTCTTGTTGACCAGTTTTTTATAGCTAGAGATACACTAGCAGAATAATACAATGAAAGTAAAAACTGATATATTATAACAAATAATGAATAAATTTTCCTGGTGCGTTCAATGTTCTCCTCAGCATTGACTTCATCTTCTCCAACTGGCTGCTGATGTACCTGAGTGACGAGGAGCTGAAGACCTTCATAGAGAAGATGCTCGGCTGGCTGCGGCCCGGTGGCTTTCTTTTCTTCAGAGAATCCTGTAACCACCGGTCAGGTACCGAGCTAATATTTAAACTTATACATCTCCCTTACATCATATTTAGTATTTAAAGAATTACGGCAACTGAATCTAACATAAGCTTAGCTGAGAGATTCATACGAAACGCAAGCCAGACAGTATTCAGTTTATCTTTTTCTCAACAAATACAAGAAGAAGGATTCATTTTAACTCATCTGTCTACCAAGGTGACAGCAAGAGGGACTTCAACCCCACCTGCTACCGCACTGAGGCACAGTACAGCCACCTGGTATCATCATTACAAGTGGAGGGGCCTGAGGGAGGCTTTGGTTTTGACATTGTGTTAAAAAAGCAAGTTCAGACCTATGTTGAGGTAGAGTCACTTAAGTCTTACCTAACGTTAAATAAGGCTTAAACTATAAAACAGAAGGACATAGCAGTGAGTGATGTCAGCATGACAGCATGCAGTTAACCCATCTTTATCCCCCTCTCCCATCCACTCCCTGCCCTCCATTTCCATCCTCTCCATTGTCCATTGTCCACTATTCCAGATGAAAAACAATCCTAATCAAATCTGCTGGCTGCTGGAGAAGGTTCCCCGCTCCTCCAACAACCAGAACGGATTTAGCACCTTCCAGCAGTTCCTGGACAACCAGCAGTACACCAGTCGCGGCATCCTGCGCTACGAGAAGATGTTCGGGGCTGGTTACGTTAGCACAGGGGGACCCAGTACCACCAAGGTAGGAATAATAATGGACAACCACCAAAGAAATTGCCTGGAAGGAATCAATATCTGCTTACTCAGTTTACTCAGTTCTGCTCAGTTCCACCACTGATCCTGATGCAAATCTTGTAGAGACTATCACAGTCCTCAGAGGATGAACCCTACTGACTTCAGTGTCTTTCCATCTAGCACCACTGTGGGTTGACATTAGTCGCGATGATTTGTACGTACATCTGTGTTTTACTGCTAACTGGTGTGTGTTAGCATGCTTAACTAAGACATGGTATATACATGCTAACATGTTGACTTTACCATTTCGCTCAAAGTACCATTGTTCCTAGACACAGCCTCATAGAATTTAAAAAGTGTGTACAAAGTGTGGCCGTAGACTCTCAGTCTTGCTACAAATGCTATGAGCTTGACCTTTAACAGCAATGAAATTGGCCTTTATTGTAGCAGCTATATCAGCAGACACTCCTCTCCCCTCATTCTTAATCTGTTGTCCTTGAAAGTTTCAATTAACTTTGTGTCAGAAAAGCTGTGTTTTTGTCTGCACCGCACATCTTCTCCATGCCACATGAATAGACCTGTGCCAAACAGACTTATGACCTTTGAGTGTTTTGTAACTCTTGTAACTCACCCTAACAGGAGTTTGTGGACCTGCTGAACCTGAAGCCCGGACAAAAGGTTCTGGATGTTGGCTGTGGCATCGGTGGAGGAGACTTCTACATGGCAAAGGTAAGAGCCAATGAATATGGAATAGTTAGTGTGATAGTACTGATGGTAGAGGAATGTAATCATGTTTAAAATGATTGCATGGACTATAACCGTCGCAATGATAATGTCACGTTTCAGACCTTTGGAGTGGAAGTGCTCGGTCTGGACCTGTCAGAAAACATGGTGGACATCGCTTTAGAGAGGGCCACCTCTGAGAAGCTGCCATCGGTACGTCTAAATGTTGTTTATCCTATTGGTTTGAACACCACAGATAATGGTTGGATTAATAGTTTGTATTTAAAAGTTTATTAAGGGAATGTGCTCTACATCAGGTCCAGTTTGAGGTGGCTGATGCCACTAAGAGGACGTTCCCAGAAGGTTCCTTCGATGTGATCTACAGCAGAGACACAATCCTGCACATAGACGACAAACTGGCCCTCTTCAAGCGCTTCCATGTGAGCATTTTATTATGCAAGACAGTAGCATTAGCATTAGCAGTAGCATTTCCAATCCTGTTTTGAATTTACATCAGAGAAAAATCTGGAATATTTTACAAAAAACACAAATATTTTTATGTCATACACAGATTTTTTTATTCCCTTTTGTCTAACTTTACTGACATGTATTTGTTTCCCTGTGTCCAGTCATGGTTAAAGCCAGGAGGCCAGCTGCTTATCAGTGACTACTGCTGTGGGGAGAAGCCCTGGACACCAGCGTTTGAGGCCTATGTCAAACAAAGAGGCTACGTCCTCTATACACCCGCACAGTATGGCAAGGTAAACATACCCACTTATGTAATAGTTTGTGAAAGGACTACACGGACCCATGGGGAGTTTACCTCTTCGGTCCTCTTTACAAACACAGTGTGTGACCAGAGGACTGACACACAAAGTATTGCTCCCAGTCTCAGTCTCTGGAAAACTGTTAAACTAAGTGTCTGGTTTTATTTTTTCAAAATGGTAAAATGGTTCCTCTGTTTTACCACACTGTAAGGAAACAAACAAACAGGCAATAGGAAATGTATTCGATTGTACAGACATTTTGTTAACATTGATGGATTACTTAAATATTTTTCATGCAATGATGCAACACTGTAAGCTTTAAAAAATGGTCATCACTATGGTGGCCTACTTTTTATTTTCACGCACACCAGACTGACACGTCTGCTCGGCAGTGGTCAAAGGTGAAGACTCAGTGAAACATTCAGACACGCATATTGGGTAACTCCTAAAAAGTCAAAGTCTTTTCCCTCGTGTGACTGTGCGCTGTGTACATGTGTTGCTGATGTGTTACTGCTGTCCGTCAGCTGGTGGTGCTGTTCCCACTCCATTTCACCCGCTCTGTCTCTGCTTCTGTAGTTCATTCAGGAAGCTGGTTTCTGCAACGTTCGGGCAGAAGACCGAACAGCCCAGTTCATTGAGGTGATTGAGGCAGAGCTGCAGAGAGCAGAGGCCATCAAGGAGGAATTCATCGAGGTTAGCATGCACAGTTACGCACACAGAAATCATGTCAACATCACAAGGTTATACTTGGACACATATCATCACAACATGTTAATGAAACAAGCAGACACTTGAATTCAGCTCACAGCTCACTGTCCCTGCCTGTGTCTCCTGCAGGAATTCTCTGAAGAGGACTATTTTGCAATTGTGAATGGGTGGAGAGAAAAACTGGAACGTTCCAACAGCGGAGACCAACGATGGGGACTCTTTTATGCAACAAGGGATTGAGTGATTGCACTAAGAATGAAGAAGATAATAAAAGAGAAAAAAAAGAATGATTGTTTCCTTCTTTACTTTGTGTCTGTGCTTTTGTCTTTGATAAGTTTATTGTTTGTTTGTTTTGTTTTTTTAAATTGTTGAGGACTGAAAGAGCAGTGTGTGTAAAACCTGAATGTCACAGCAGCACTTTATTTAAAGCGAGGGACTCTCCATGTGCTGAGTGAACAATTTGAAAAGTATTAGTAATGTAACAAAAAATCCTGTCATTTTCATACATTCAAAACTAAACAGTGTTTATTATATAAGCCTATTTTTATCAAATTGAACTTGTTATTACTCATTTAAACAGTAAAATTATGGTATTATCAACTATTATTAATTTTGTTTATATGGAGATGTATAAGAAGAAGAAGAAAATGATTGAATGAAACAATATTGTTTTATTGCCCAGTGTTTCATAAATTGAAGCAGTTTTGTTAGTTTACAGTAACATTCCTCAAGCAGAAAGTTTCAAAACTTGTCAGACTTGTACTTCCAATGAGCCCAGTTACTGCTTGGCCCCATAACTCATCCAAACACCCCCAACTCCAAAACACACACACCTGCATACATATATATATATATATATATATATATATATAAACTGTCATAATGTAATACACTGTAATACATTTCGCTGTTAAACAATAACTTTTAAAAGAGAATATTGCTTTTTTTTTCAAATGAAAAGTTGTATTCACGACTAATAACATGCACTAAATACAATGACATAAATTTATCTTCTCTACTTGTTTCACTTTATTTAAACCTTTACCATCGTCTTGTGATTGCCTCTTGTGGTCACAGCGGCTGCTGTTCAGCAAAGGTTACGTAGGTTATCAGAACAGTTTAAAGCACACATTAAGTGAAATGCCTTGCTATGAAATGCCTTTTCTGATAGTGATGATTTGCTTGTTTTCTGTCAGGCATATTATGTGCGTTCACAATCTGCCTGTGTACAGGCAGCTTCAGGCAGTCTTCTGTCTATATTGTTGTGTGACGTGTTCATCTGAGGGGCAGTCAGGCATGACCAGGAGGTCCTGGCTCAGAACAAATAGTTGCTGAAACACTGCCTGGCTTCCTGTATCCTCTGAAACATTTAACTCGTAATCAAGTGTGTGTTCTTCACTGACACACTTTCACTCTCAAAATGTGGGTCAGTGAATCTCACACACTCTGAACAGCTGCTGATTAGCAAGACATAACTACTGAACTCTGGCAAGCACTTTATGTTTACCATTATCCAACTGTCCAAATATTCCTGAGTCACACCCACTGCGCAGCTCTGCAGTATTCATCATTCTGACACATCCTCCAGTGTAACTGGTGATTCACCAGATGTTTTGAAGGCAAACCGAAAGAAACTTTATTTACAAAGCTGGTGGAATATCAACCCTCTGGTGGCAGCTATTTCACTGCTCTGCTGAAAATATGTTTGTTTTTGTTTGTTTGTTTTTTGGCTTTAGCTGTTTGTTCTGGTAGCGGGCCCACAGCTGGCAGGATGGGCAGAAAGTCCTAAGAGATGTACAGTGGTGGAAGAAGGACTCGTATCTTTTACTTCAGAAAAACCAGCAATACCATAGTGTAGAAATACTCTGTTACAAGAATTCAAAATTTCACCAAATTGAAAGTATCTAAATGTTGATAGATAGATGGTAGATGTAGAATGGCCTGTTTCATGATGATATGCCTATATTATGATTACTGATGTTTTCATGTGTACATCACTTTAATGTTGCAGCTAGTACAGTATAACACAGTATTAATTACTTTATATACTGCTGGGTAGCTTGTGGATCTCCCCCTTGGATCAACTGAGTTTTATCTTAACCTATAATAATATATTATCGCTTATTTTAAAAAATGTTTTGTATTATGACCCCAAATGTGCAAAGTAACCAGTAGTAAACGTTGTCAAAATAAGGGGTAAAATGTACAACAATTCATTCAAGTAATGTACAGGCGCCTCAAACTTGTACCTGTGTATTTTAAACGGGTTCCTGAAGGGACACACTCACACCACTTCCTTTGACAGTGCAGCCCAGTGACGCTACGCCCACTGCCGTGTCTGGCTACGTGCCTGCGCGCAGAAAAACTGACAGACACAGCAAGAGCGAAAATACTCCGAGGCAAAACATGGCGAGGTTAAGCGAGCATGGGATCCGTCTGAGTTCCGTACGTATTTCAAATATGTTATACTTCAGTTTGGATGTTGTTCTGTGTGCAGTGTTAAAGCTGCAAACTAATGACCGTCGCCGCGCGGCCTGAAGACTGACAACGACAGCTGACACAAACTCACTGACTTGTCTCTATTTCTTTTCTAGATGAGTCCTTCCTTCCTCAACAGCAACTCCACAAGTCATACCTGGCCTTTCAGCGCAGTGGCAGAATTAATAGGTAGGGTTGGGGGGGGTGGGGGACTACAATAAGTTTAAACGCTGAAACTTTGTGTGCTGTCGTGCACCTGCAGCAGCCGCTGTGTGCACTACTCGTTGCATTTTGCAACTTTACTTGGTTTCATTTCGTGCGCTCTTCCGCTGTCGCACGCCGAGTGGACTGTGTTTTAACAGACGCCTCTGTTGATGCTAAAATGGACCGTGTGGACTTCCTCTTTCACACTCTTAATGATTTTACTGCCGCCACACGCTTAACACGGCTTCTGTCGCTGGGTGTTCACAATATAACGATCTGTCACTGTAATAACTATGTTGTTAAGTGGTGACAAGTCAGCTGTATTCGTTCTCGTGTTGTTTTACACCCCTTTGCAATGTTAATGATATTCCTCAAATAGAAGAGTAAACAGTCATCGGGTTACTCTCACTGACTCACCGTCGTGTAAATCTCCGTGTTCATAGGGACAAAGAGTCCGGACTTACGTACAGTATAATGATTCAACCGATGATTTGTCCCTCCACGTGATACAAAGCCTCAGTGTCCGGGCTGTCAACATTGCCATTCCACCACTCTGTGCTCTGTCATTGGTTCAGACGTGCTGGCTGCAGCAACGACAGGGGAGTGCAGACATGCAGATGTACTACTGTGTATCAGAGTGCAGTGTTGGTGTCATTACACTTGGTGTCTGTAATTTAGCATTTAAAAAAACAAATGTTTATAATGGGAGTGAGTGTGCTTCTCACAATAGTGACTCGAGCAGGAAGAAGAAGCTGGACTGAATCGTAGACCTGCAGCAAAGTCAAACTCTGATACAATTCAAATGTTTAATGTTTGTTGAGTGTCAGCCAGATGTTGGTTAAGCTGTAAGACAAGAGATAAGGATCTGATTTGGAAAAGGCCTATGCTTCTGAAACTTATAGAGCTGCATCATACTGTCAGCCTTGGCGTATGGGAGGCGCTACACAAATGAAGCTTGATTGGCTGATTGAGGAGGGAAATGTTTTATTTTTATCCTTCCTGCTAGTAATAATAACATTGTACTCACCAAGTCAGCTGCAGAGATCTGGTAATGTGATAACGCTAGGAATGCAATAACGCTTCTGAAACGAATTCCAACAGGGTGTGACATACAAGTGGTCAAAGCACCGTACAAAGAAACTCCCAGATTAGCCAAACTTGTTTGGAAAACAATGCACGTATTAATCTTATAGTTTTCCTCTCTGTACTTCTGATAATAGGCCTGACCAGCTGAACTACACTGCAGCACATTAACATATTTATTATTTATTTATTTTATCTTGCCTTCAACGTGGATCATCAACTGGTCTGGACACTCGCCTTTCGCCTCGCAGGGAGCTTAAGTTAAGTTAATTCATGGATGAATGTAACAGAGACAGACACACTTCACTTTGTTTATATTTCTGTTCAGCTCTTACGTTCTGCTTCAGAAATGTTTCAGAGTATTTACTATAAACTGAAATGATATTTGGTTTGACAGTTATTGCATGTGAAGCTGCGCCTGTTGAACTCAGTGCTCTGCCAGTCCCACTCAAGCTACTTAGAGGAACTTTTCATAGGTGGAAACCACCCAAGACGTAGCCCAAAATATCACAACCCTGCACTGCGTACGTGCCATGTAAGAATGGGAGATGCAAACGCATGCAAACTGTTGTAAACGCCCATTGGTAATTTGTTTCTTTCTGTCGTGTTCTAGACAATGCATCTGATCCTGGTGTATCTGCTAAACAGATCTGGATAGATGTAGTTGATGAAGGCGGTCACCTCTGTCTAACATTCACTGATAATGGCAGCGGTATGACCCCCAGCAAACTGCACAAGATGCTCAGGTAAGACACACACCCATGCACAGTCACATTAAGTTAACATGCAAATGAAAAACACATTTAAAAAAATCAGTAGCACGTTGCAGCATAAATGTTTTCTTGCACATGGTCATACACACTGATAATGTGTAGATTTCCTGCTTTTAAACCACAAAGAGTGACTCATCTGCATTTTTAAAACCACATTTTATGTTGGGTATTTCTTTCCCACACTATACACACACAGCAAATCTTCAATCAATTAATCCTATGAATAATTCATTTAGCTAAATGCTGAACTTTTCCTACAATGAAAAATAATCATAAGTTGTCCATGGATACACACAAACACACATCCTTATCTCCTCACTCGCCACCTTTGTTTTCAGTTTCGGTTTTACAGAAAAGGGCTCGGGTAAGGCCAGTCAGCAGGCCATCGGTGTGTATGGCAACGGTTTCAAGTCAGGCTCCATGCGCCTGGGCCGCGACGCGCTCATCTTCACCAAGAATGGTGGCTGCCAGACCGTGGGAATGCTGTCTCAGACCTACCTGGAAAACATCAAGGCCCAGGCCGTCATCGTGCCCATCGTCCCCTTCAGCCAGCAAACCAATATCCTTCACAAACCAACCAGACATGGGGGTAGAGAAAAGAAAAGGATTTCTGGACCATTAGATGCGGTGTATGTCTGTGTGTGTTCAGCATCAGTGTTTTCGTGATGATTACTGTGAAGCCTCAAGACCATGATCGTGACCATTACCAGTAAAACATTTGCATGTCATTGACTTGAATGCAAACAGGCAGACTGAGATGAAGGTGAGTATTCCAGGTCAACAAAGGGTCATGAAGCAGTTTCTTCAAACTGGAATGGTGGAGGATATGTTTGTCGACTCGCACACTCCTTATACATCCGAACCTTAACTCAGTGTTACAGTCGCTGGTGGTGACGGAGGACTCAGAGGCGAGCCTGGCAGCCATCCTCCAGCACTCCATCATCAGCTCCCAGGAGCAGATACATGCACACTTTGACTCCATTCTCTCCAAAAAAGGCACCAAGATATTAATCTGGAACATCCGCAGGTTAGATTCACACAATGAAAGCAAATGTTCATTTTTTTGTTTGTTTTGTTTTTCACCTGCATGTTAGTAGTTTAGAAAAATTCCTTAAAAATTTATTCTGTTTAATAAACCTATTGGCTTTCTTGCAGAGAGCTAGAAGATAAGATCAATACCACTCTCATGCCTGTTAGCTTAGCTTATCTTAGCACAAAGACTGAAAACAAAGGGAAACAGTTAGCATCGCTCCTTGTACAGGATAAAAAATGCACGTAGCACCTTTAAAGGTCGTTAATTTATCTCACAAATTGTCATTTTTACAATTTGGTTTTTGTAGATAGTAAACTACCAAGATATAACATGTTAACTGAGTTTTAGAAGTGCTGTTCAGATTTTGTTACGTTTGTACAGCACTATGCTAGCTGTTTCCTCCTGCTTCCAGTCTTTCTGCTAAGCTGTTTCCTGACTGTAGCTTGACATGAGAGTGTGGTCCTCTCATATACTACCTTACTATCTGCAGTACAGCAGTTTCAGTTCACATGAAAATTCTTTATAAGCAGGTGTGTTGAGTGTAGGTGTAATGTACCACGCGTGAGATTGCTGAGTATGCAAGCACACAAACACGTGCAAATGAGTATGAACATACACATGATTTTTGCTTAAGTATACCTTTCGACAAATCCATGCAAAACAGCACGCATTCAAATACACGCTCTCTTATGATCATCATATGAGGAGCAGGGAAAATTTGAAGGAGAAGTGAAATCCCACTTCCCGGTGGCATTCTCTAGTGAGATCATCTAGAATCAAATTGCTGCAAACTGCTAAGAGCTACAGTACAGTTCATGTTAAAGGATTTTTCAGACTTTCTTCTGTTTTACTTCCTCTTTACACTGGAAACAGAAAATGGTCTCCACAATGATCATAATCATCAAATACCAAGTACTGAACTTATCAAGATTAGCCAGATGCAAATCATGCTGATGAGATCCAATGTAGTTTTAAAACTCCCTGATGTTACCTTGAAGGGCCAAAGACGGCAAGCCTGAGATCGACTTTGAGACAGATGTGAGCGACTTCCGTTTGCCCGAGATTCAGATCGAGGAGCTGAAGAAGGGACTGAGGAACAGTGGATCTCTGAGAGCTGAGCAGAACATCCCCGACATGCACTACAGTCTCCGGGTGAGTTGAGGGCAAAGTACATTGCCTGTGTACAAACAAATAGGACCAGAGTTGTGTTGTTGTATTAGCAACAGAGAGGATGTCACTATTAGTATTCATATTTCCATTTTTAAAGCACTCATCCGTGTTGGCTTAAAAGTTGGGATTGAAAGTTCAGGTGCATTAATTGCCCAAGACAAGATTGTCTCACTCATTTATAGCTTCCGTTTGTCAGGTGATAAGGACAATACAGCATCTTTCAAACATGTAATGCAGCAGAAAATGTTCACTACAAACACGTCATGACTGGAAAAACGACACGTTTCCAAAATGTCAGCTTTTCTTGAGCTAAGAAATACAACACTGTTTTCACTGTGGCAATGCAACGATTTTAAATGGTTTATTTATATTAAAATATTTAGACATGTTTTTCTCACACAACTTTTAATCTTGAAATTTATCTGAAAAATTCCAAATCACCAAAATGGAAGATACCTGGTTTTCATTGCACAGCATTGATATTTGGGTCCGGTCAGACACTGAGAGCTGATCTGGATGAGTTTCGGGTTAGTGGTTAAGATTAGGGTTAGAGAGTAGAAGTTGAGACGTTGTGGTTGTGGTTAAGTTCTGGGTGAGTTCCCTCATTGCAAGTATTAAACAGACATTTGTGTGGTGTGTGTGTGTGTGAGGGTTGCTGGGTGGAGATGTGTGTGTGCCAGTTTTAAGCACAAACTGGGGCCCCTCTTCAGTACCAGGGACGTACCTGTGGTTTTGTAGTAACGCAGCCCCAGTTTCATTTAACAGCCATGATCAAATTGTTATAATTAGATGTAGTTTATTTGTATTTTCAGAAGGGTCTCAGGAGTTTTAAAAGCTTAAACACATGTACCTTCAAGCAAATATATGTAATTACCAATAAAGACTGTTAACAGTGTGTCAGACCAAGAAACAAATTACTATTAGATTTTTATTTTAAATTGAAAATGTCTCATTTTTCCATTCTCTCTGTTTGTGTCAGGCCTACCTCAGTATTTTGTATCTAAAGCCAAGAACACAGATCATACTGAGGGGGAAGAAGATTCTTGCCAAGCTGGTGTCGAAGAGGCTGACGCACATTGAGCATGATGTGTACAAACCCCACTTCAGTGTATCCCTTCACTATCCGTGTATGTGTGTTTGCAAGCTGAGTGAGAGAAGGGAAAATGAAAACAGGTGTCATAGCTCCAACTCTTGGGTTTTCTATCTGTCTTGATTGTCGTTTCACTTTCATATTTGTCGTTTGTTTACATCCTCTCATCTCTTCTCAAGAGCTGTATGTGGAGAATTAATGGAACTCAGATTTTCGTTTTAGCCTGGCAAAGTCATCATGTTGCTAACCTTAACTGATGTCTGTCAGAAAGAGAAGGTGAAAGTGACCTTTGGGCTGAATCCAAAAAACAAAGATCACTTTGGCATCATGATGTACCACAAGAACCGACTCATTAAAGCTTACGAGAAAGTGGGCTGCCAGCTAAAGGTAAAGAAAACTGGTTTCACTGTATGTTTTAACACACGACAAGTGCTGTGCTCTCTTCCATATTTAGAATTAATAAGTACTCACCTCTTCTTAAATCTCACTCCCCAATTTTCTGCAGACTTCAGGTCAAAGAGCAGGAGTCGGTGTCATTGGTATTATTGAGTGTAACTTCCTCAAACCTGCTCACAACAAGCAAGACTTTGAGTACACCAAAGAATACAGGTACAACATACTGCTACATACTGCATTTTCAACACTGTGATAGCACCAATTAGTCATGCAGCTCTTCCTGGAAGCGTGTTCATTTTCTGCAGATGTGACACCAGATGTGAGTGTTTTGCGGCAGCAAAGCTGAAATCTCATGGGATCTTTAAAGTAATTTTGGCTACACAGCCTTGTTTTCTTCAGTAGAACAGACCTGTCAAGAAATATTTGTCTGTATACCCTTGCTAGTGTGTATGATATTAGGGTAACCAGCTAAAGAAATTCACCATCTCTTCCTTTTTCTTCTCTCAAGACTCACCCTCGGTGCTTTGGGCCTTAAACTCAACGACTACTGGAGGGAGGTGACAGAGAAGAAGGCCAGAGAACGAGAGTTTCAGGCTCTAGACAGAGATGAAGATGAAGATGAAGATAACAGCGACGCTGACGAGTTAGTGTCGATGGTTGCTGCGACAGTAGAGGCGCATATAGTGAAAATGATGATGATTATGATGGTTATTATTACAGCTATGAAAAACAAGTCCAGTTTGAGTGTTGTGCTACAGAAAAAGGATTTTGGTTCATCTGGTCTGGTTCTTAATCTGTACCCAGTGCTGTTAAAACCACAGGGAGAGTGAAAATAACCTTTCCACGCTCTGCAAGCCTGTTATGGATAATTAATAGTCCAAGGAGATAGAGATCAGTCGATCATGTAAGAACTTGTGGATTAAACTGAAAGTGAAATAGGTGATTTATTGCTTCTGGAGCTGCTTTCAAGAAGAGAAAAACATGGTGAAGCAGGGAACCACAAGAGACTTTTAAACCATCTGACCTTAATTTATATAGTGTACTGAACTAGAAAAGAGTTCAATAGAAAGTTGTTTTTTTTTATCTAAGCAGACATATCGAGCGATAATATGAAAATAGTTATAATAATATTTTATAGTGAATGGACCTCCCTCTCTAATCTTAACTTCTGCTTAACTGACTTGCTCTCACATGTATGTCTGCAATCACAGGGGTCCCATGTGGTTACAGTGTGAGGAGTGCCTGAAGTGGCGGAGCGTCCCTGCCAGTCATTACAGTGTTGTTCCTGAGAGCTGGAACTGCAGTCAGAACCCCAATCCACGTTACAGGTGGGTGTATCTAATTGTTGATTTTCTGGAATAACAGGTGCACTTTTGGGGCACTGTTTAAATCAGGGGTTTTTAAAGTCACTGATCCAGTCAGGACAACCCCCCACACTCCACCCCCAAATTTTGTATTCTTTGTCTTACTGCTATTTGGTTGATAAGCAAGCTTTAGGTTTTGGAACTACAGTTCCCACAATGCTTTGCGGGATGTAAAGAGGAAGTGTGAAGTTGCTCTGGCTTCAGTTAGCTATGCTGTTTCCTAGGACTTGAGCCTGATTTTTTATCCTAGTTTTGTTCATATTTTGGCAACCTGGCACCGTTAGAAGTCTGCCGAATTAGCTGTTAGCAGTTCATGTTTACAATGAACCTGTGGATGTGCAGAGAAGTATCAGTGGATTGTGTCGATACTGAAGAAAAATTCAAAACATAGTGATTCTCAGGCAAGTTCTGGAGTGATTTCTAAGCGGATTAAGGAACATTTACTTGCAATGGACATCAAAGATAATGATATCCTCAGACAGAGTAAGTCACATTGAGTCTAAAAATATGTCTCTCATGTCTCTGTGTTGAGTTATGACTACAAAGAGTATGATTTCTGATGAGGTACTGCAGCAGTGTCACACCGGTTTGACAAGGAAAAATAACTTAATTATGGATTTTTAATGGGTTGGTAACAACCATAGCCAAATAGGTCCCACTTCCTGACAGCTTTAATGGTGTTCCAGTTGGTTAAAAGACACATTAAGGAGCTTGAGGTGTTTTTATCAAGTTTCTTCTCCACACAGATAATGTGTACAGATCATTAATGTGCAGCTACCTACCATCAAACTATCAGCAATGTTTACTGTAGCAATATCAGAAAGAAAAGTTGGCCAAACTAATTTCATATTTAAAGAGACACTTTACCAATTCATATCCTATGGGTCATCTTGAATCAGACTCAAGACTTCAGATGACAGAGAGCATGTGTTATGAACTGAGTGCATGGAGTGGAGACAGTGACATTCACCCGACAGGAAGGGTCTAATGAAAGATACCATTGAGTTGTATTATAGAGTGACCCTTGAAATGGCCACATGTTAGGGCACCAACACATTGAGCTTAGGGGTCAAAGAGCCAGTCATGAGTCACAACATCCCCAGTTGGAATCCAGAATAAATAAGTGCTCACAAGACTCAAGACATCTCCGTGTGCAGTAACAGACAGAGGAGGCCAGTGTGGGTGTGTGAATGTGTTGGCTGCAACAGGAAAGCCTTGAGCTGAACCTTAGCAATAGTTAAGTCTCTAAACCAAGTCTCTTTGTTTTTCAGAAGCTGCTCTTCACCAGAGGAAGCAGAAGAGAACGAGGAGCTGCTGACACCCAGCTACCAGAAAAACCACAAGAGACAGTAAATTCCCATTTCTCTAGTCTTCTCAAACTGCGTCTGTGTTTGTGAGAATGTGTATGGACGGACGTTTCACACTGCTATTCTTCCTGCATGCCTAGGTATGTATGTATGTGTGTGTGTGTGCATGTGTGGGTCCACGTGCCATTTTGTGGTTGCCATCAGTCAGTTTCACACTCTTATTTCCGGTGGTTGTCCACGTGACTGTAGGTGTCTGTCTGAAAATGAGAAAAAAAAGTGTAGTTTTGCTGTTCTCTGCCTGACACTGATGACATGTGTCCGTTCTTCAAAACACGTGGACCTGTTACTCATTAATGCAAATGGACTTTAATATTGAACTCTTTTGTTTGTCACTGTTTTATACCAAAACCTTGTATAACATTTGATATTAAAATTATTTTGACAGTTATTTTAAATTGCAGCAGCTGGAATCATCAAATTAGCTAAGTAGCTTAGATAGCTAGTGTTAATGGGGCAGAGGTTAGCTTAGGATTGCTAGGTTCATGAAACTAGGTTTGTAACCAGAACTGTGTAAACTACATATATGTGTGGTAGGCCTACTTAACCACCACTGTAACACCCACTGAGATCTCAAGTGTCAAAGGGTTTGAGAGGAGAGCGATTTCTGTTTGTCTGTCCATCCGTTCCATTCTCCTGAATGTGACATCTCAGGAATGCTTTGAGGGAATTTCTCCAAATTCAGCACAAATGTTCACTTGGACACAAGGATGAACTGATTAGAATTTGGTGGACAAATGTCAAAGATAAAGATCACTGTGACCTCACAAAAAATGTTTTGGCCATATCTAGAATTTACTTGCCAATTATGATAAAACACACTTTTATTAAATTTCTTCAAAGTCTTCTCTACATGTTTTGCAACTCTAGAAAGACGTGGATGTAAACTGACAGGTTTTGGGGAAGTATACAACCACGAGGTGGCAATTCTAGTTATGCCTGATCATCCTGCTTTTTTGTTTTTTTCTTCTTTTTTTAATTTACTTGAAACCATCATGTCACCACCTCTACTTTGTCAGCACAGTATTCTCATTGAAATGACTGAGGAGGCTGATTTTTGATGCAGCTTTACTCAAACCTTTCATGTCATCTCTCATGCTACAGTATATTGTCACTTCAACCCATTGTTCATAACAAAAATCTCAAAAATGAATAATATTCATGTCATCTTAGAAGGGTTACAGAGATGAACAATGACATTTGTCAAGGCAGGACACAGGAAAATGTAATCTCTTCATATATTAATTATCTGCCCAACTCTTTAATCTGTTTGTTTTTCCTACAGAGAACATCCTAAAAGCAGAAAACGAGAAAAATCACTGGAGGTATGTGAAAAGTGTCTCCATGCTGAAACTATAGGCAACTCTCTCGTTGATGAAGGTATCACTGTACTGTCTACCACCTACGGACATATTTCAAACGTGTTTCATTGTGTGTGTGTATGTTGCAGGTATGTCAGTTCCAGAACCAAGTGGCAAAACATCAAACCCTCTCACGTAGTTCATCAGAGCCGAGCCAGCCCACCTTCCAGTCCCCACACACACCCGATCGATGCCACGCAGAGGAAAACACACCCGAACACGATGAGACAGACGCAGATTGTTACACGGACGCAAACGATGACACACAGACACAAGACAGGGCGACAGCCAAGGTCACACACAGGGCCACCAGAAGAGACTCATTCATTAAAGACAAGACACAAACGTCACAAGGACAGGAGGAGCACATGGAAAATGAGGCAAATTCTCAGAGCCTCGAAGGTAAAGAGACAGACAAAAGTAAAGACACAGACGTGGAGCCAGTGGAGAGAGAGGAGGAGAGCGCAGACATGTTCAGGTAGGGTATGTTGCATGCATGCTGGTTGTGAGTTCAGACTTGTGAATTATCAAAGCGCATCTTAAAGTATATCACACCACTGTACTTTACAGTAGCACCAGCATTTAAAAAAAGTTTTACAATGTTTTTTCTTCCCTCCTTTTACCCATGGTTTATTTGTTAATCCATTTTGATTTCTAATGAAAAACTCCATGATAAAGTTGTGTCATCAGTATATGGCAAAGCAGTTGGAACAGTTTTGAAAACTTAGAAAATGTTGGTTGGACAAAAGACAATCCAACCTTTGAAGTGACTATAGGCAGAATAAGTTCCATCTTTACATGGAGGATTGTCAGAGCTGTCTTTAGTATTATATTAAAAATAACATAAGTTTGATAACAAAATAAAGCCCATTAAATGCTCAGTGATGTGGATTACCTGTCTCAATCATGTATACACAAAAAATGTCTTTGCAAGTTCATTTTCACACAGTTCTGGTCTTCAGAAAACTGACTAGCATCTGTTCTCTCTAGCCACAAAAGGAAATCGGGATTGTTATTTTGCTATGGGAAAAAGAAGCCGCGCCTTTGGCCTGAAGAGTTGAATCCTGAGAAACACACACAAGCGTCCGAGACAGTTTCCGTGGAGAAGACCAAGCAGGACAATGGCACCCGAGTAGAGAAACCAGGTGACGCCGCAGCGCAGCAAACGCCCACCAACCTCACCTGGACCCACTCGCTCCCATCCACCCAGACCGTGATGGTGTCCCCGCTGAGTCGAACAGAGGGGCAGTGGAGCAGACCGCTGCCTCTCAAAGAGAGTGACCGGGAGGCTAAAGTACAGAAGCTGGCTGGGTTGGAGAAAGAGGTTCAGGGACTACGGAGGTTACTGGGTCTGGAAGTCACAAAGACATCTCAAGGCACGATGACAACGGCTGATAGCGATGCTGAAAAGCCAAAAGAACTGCTGCCAGCACCCACAGAGAGCAGAGAGGTCGGCTGCCAGACAGACATGGGGGAGGTCAGTGGAGTCTAAGTACAACGTTTTAGATTCATTATTATGATGACAAATTTCCAAACTCAATGGAAATTGAAAATTACACAGTATTTAATTAATTTAGCCAATTATTAATTGATTTGTTTTGCAGTGATTGTTGTACAGTGTAACGTTGCCAAGGACATGACTTTGTTTTGATGTCAGAAGACCAGAAATACAGACATAAATAACTTAAATGACAAAACAATCATCACTTTTACAAGACTGAGTCAGTTTTCATTCAAATTATTAGAGACCTAAACAATAGAAATACATCTATTTAATACTTTAGCAGCATTTATTGGCTTAAAAGTGTTTGCTATAAAATGGAGCATCTAAAAGTGGCATCAGGTCTCATGCTCATATCATTTTCACTGTAAGAAAAAGCTTTTAAAGTATGGCCTAAGTAACAAATTATGACTGCCACTAAAAATGCGTGATAGCTGTGTAGGAAATATTGGTGTATTAAGGGCTTTAAATGATTGCCTCCACCTCAATTACAAGCTGTGTGATCGAAACAATCACATGTGAGCGCAGTGCTTGGTAAAACAAACTGCTAAGGAGATATTAAATGCTTTCAGCTAAATCTCTTCAGACTAATTAATCTTAAATGAGGATCTAAAGGCAACTAAGTCCTTTTCTGTCCTTCATCTGCATCAGAGCTCTACTTCGTCCAGCAGTCCCTCCCTGGCCATGCTGGTCCAGGGTCAGAGGGTTGTATCTGGGTCAAAGGAGCAGACGGAGACAAACAGACCCTGGAAGGAGAAAACTGAGACTCAGAGCAGGGTGAGGGCATGTGAGAGCGAGGCCTGCGAGGACAGCAGGTGTGTATATTGTGGATAGACGCACACACACAACTTTATTTACTGTCTCTGCAAATATAAGGTAAGTGCATATGAACAAACACGTGAAAATGTCCAGACTGCGGTTCGCCTTCACTTCCTTCATCGTAAAGTTTATCAAGCATGAAGACCTGCTGCTTTTCACATATAAAGGTGTGTCTCTGTATACTTATAGTATAAACTCATTTCCTGTAGCTGGCAGGGTGACAGTTATGTGCTATTTAAAAGACACACCAATCTGAACTATCTTGAATGCCAGTGTCTGTCTTTACCCCTCTCCTACTCTCACTTCTCCTGTGCGCTTTATTTAGACGTCCTCGTTCTCCATTTTTGTTGGTGTGTGAACAAAAGGTGACGTTACCCCCAGACAGGGGGTTTCACCCAAGTGACTGAAAGTGACCCATGACCCATGAAGTTTTTCCAACTTTAATAACGAAGCTGTTCTCCGATCAGGTCGGCGCAGGAGGATCTGCGCGGCATTCGTAACAACGTGGTGGTGCTTCTCACAGCCCTCTTGCCCCAGCTGGACCTGGCTGGCATCAGTCTGGAGACCACAGACGTAGACAACATCCTGCAGCAGATCATAGAGGTCAACTCACTGAAACTATGATCAGTATTGTTATTAGATCCAGCAGGTTTCTGTTGGCAGAGATTCATATTTTTGCCCATATTCTTATGCAAAGTGTGGGTTGCTAAAACTATGTCTAATCCAAATACACAGTATACTGTAATAATTATCTTAATGCTCTCGTTCTTACATTGTTGCATTTGGATGAAGGTTGTAATATAATATTTTTATGTCCTTATGTTCATCGGTTTACAGACAAAATACACAGTAAATAAAGTGCAGCTGGTTGTTGTTGCTTAGTGTAAAAGGGCATTGCACTAAAACTGATATTAGTTTACAGTGCTGAGAGAGAATGCTTCTGTGAAAAAGAGGCATAAAAATATGAAGCACTGTTTTGAATATGTAAGTTTTTTTCCAAAGGCAAAGAGAAGAACAGTTTAAAGTCTTAGTGGCAAAACCAAGTCTGACTCCTCCTGATTGTCAGACTCTCAATGGCTGAACTCATATGGCTACTTAGTGGCAGGGTTTTTTTTTTGTTTTGTTTTTTTTGTTCAGTGTGTCTGCTGCTGGTCTATTTCAAGAAACCGTTCTGTTGTGAACCACTCTGTTCCACATGCTGTACAAATATGAGCCTTTTTGATTTTTTTCTTTAAAAAAGTGTGACATACTGCTATTGCTATAAGATTGCTGTTCTGCCCCTGTGTTAATTTACTATTTAAATTCGTTTTATATGCATGCGGTCAACATATTCTATTATAGTCATGGAGGAATGCGTGTTTGTAGATTTGTTCACATATCATTTTATAAACAAGACTTTTTACATTTGCATTAAAATCATGAAACCATGTATTGTATGACCTTTTAATTTTTAAAGGGTTCATCACTGCAGTGATAAATGCAGAAGTTGCTGCAGTATATCTGATTTGCCACAAGGTGGCATTAAAGCCCATTGATAAGAACATGCTTCTATCGCATGTCCACAGTGGGGAGTTGTTAGGTTATGGCAACCTCGGAAATCCTAAGGTCATTTCATTTGTCCATTTTTTGTGTTTTTTGGGCCAATGTGTTCTCTAATACTGCCCAGGCTGTC
This sequence comes from Lates japonicus, assembly GCA_033238685.1. Lineage (NCBI taxonomy): Eukaryota > Metazoa > Chordata > Actinopteri > Centropomidae > Lates > Lates japonicus. The sequence goes on from BRZM01000373.1 coordinate 1,257,670, forward strand.
AGGTGGTTGAATCATAAATCAGGTAAAAGGCACTGAATTGTATTATTTGTTCTATGTGATGTGTGGGTTATTAATGTATTGTAATGGAATTATGCCAGACCCTCAGAAAATGAATTATATGTCATTAAATCATAGGTAAAATTTGGACCAAAGCCTGCAAGTTCTGTTCATGAAAAAGAGCAAAATACTGCACTCATATAATCCTATACAAACAGTTTATTTATAAAATATTTTTGAATTGGAACAAATGTCTTTAATAATGATTGATAATTTACTACAAATGCTGGACAGATCAGTTATAACCCATGAATAACAGCAGTGTTAAATGTTGACAGTCCAACAAATAAAACTTGTGTGTTTCTCACTTTAAAATAAGTATACAGCTCTAAATGTTACCAAGTTCTTAATTAGTGGATTTTGGTTCAGATGATTCAGCCAGTGTCATGCGCGAACAGGATAAACACCAGACAAACGGATCTTTTTCACAACCTGGCAACCCAAAATTTGTTTTTTATTAATGGCGTATAACTTTTTCTGTAAATGATTAGGTAACATTTATGAAGCTATCAGTTATAACAAACAAAGTCTATATAATGAGTGCCTTATGACAGAGTGGTAGCCCACTGTCAGTGTGTGTATTTATATGTATATTATATCGCATCTTTGTTGGTATTATACTCGTGTAGTTAATGTGATGACTGTATTTTATTGGCGCAGTGTCCAGCAGCTTGGTTTGTCCAGTACAACTTTCTCTCCCGGGACAATTAAAGTCTCATCTGATCTTATCACGGAAGCAGCTCGTGCAATCTCACCCACACACGCGCCCCCACCGTTCAACTTCCGTCTCCCTGTTACTTGTCATCCACCCACCTCCTCCCCGCCACCCCCTTTCCCTTTAAATATTTCAGCGCACAAGAGGAGTGCCAGAGCCGGGACAGTGTTTGACCCGGGACGCTGTGGAGCCGACAGGTGCGCGCTCACACACACACACACACACAGAGAGAGAGAGAGAGAGAGAGAGAGACGGCGATGAGACCGACACTTCTGCTGCTGCTGCTGCCGCTGCTCCACTCCTCCGCCGGAGAAGCGCAGCGGTCTGATAATGTGAGAGAGTATTATATAGCAGCTGTAGAGATCGGCTGGGACTATGTCTACCTGGACGATGTTGACCCACCGTCCGACCAAAGGTGAATATTTCTTTGTTTAACTAAGGCAACTCACTCTCTGTGGGCAGCACACTGCGAACTGTCTGTGTTTGTAAAGTCATTTAAACCTCAGTTTTTTAAGTTTTTAAATCTAAAGTTATTAAGTTTGCTTTCAATACAAGGTCATTAATTAGAAACTGGTTAATTGATTATTATTTGATTGGATCTGGTGTCACTGACAGCCATGTATTTTGTTTTTCAGGAGATTTGGAGATATTCCTAAAAAATTCATCAAGGCAGTTTACAGAGAGTATACAGATTCCACATACACTCTCCCCAAGCCAAGGCCAGCATGGACAGGTAGGCCTCCTTAGATGATGTTCATTATTATAAGTCATACTTCTTGCATCTTGCATCATTTTTCTTGGATGGATGGAAAGGATGATATTACTCTGAATAAGGAAGAAACAAAAGACCAGATCCTTTAATTTCCTAGAAATGTCTATTTTTACATGTAAGACCGTGATTTGGGAAACTGATTGTTGACACCTTGAGTTTTCATCCCAAATAACAAAACTGTTCAAGAAAGTTGTGTCTGCTGGTTTCAGGTATTCAAGGACCGATGATCGTCGCTCAGGCTGGCGACAGGGTGGTGGTCCACTTCAAAAACCTGGCCTCTCAGCCGTACAGTATCAGCCCTGTGGGGATCACCTACTGGAAACAGTCTGAAGGTACAGTGGACTGAATTGGAAAGGGACTCAAAGACTTTGTTTCATGCACCACATCACAAGCTGTACATTAGTCAAGAGCATTCTGTTCTTCTTGGTCAAGTAATGAGCAAAACGTTGACTCAGCTTTTTGACTCACACTCAGTTTTCAATGTGAAGCCCATGCCACAGTGTAGATGAGAAAATGGAAAAAGTCTGTTTGATGTTCCAGCACCACTGTGACGTAGATCAAGGAGAAATTGTAGTCAGATATCCAGACTCGTGTGGTTTTGAGAATCCATTCATTGGAAGATGAATGGATGTTCATGTTAACTTAATCAAATTACTGCCAGAAACAAACTAATTGATAATAGTCATGAGTGGCAAAGTGGCAAAACGGTACAAGAATCTTCAAGAAAAAAAGGGGGTTACTTACCCAGAAAGTTCCCTCCTCATTCTTTAGAAACTGTAGAGGGCAACGGTCATCATTATCTTGTGTGTGCAGATTTTGTGCAGCACGTTGGAGCCAAACAGTCAAGTCTTCACAGCATAAAACATGCAGAAATCTAGTTGCTAGAGTGGGTAAAATATCTCATTTTAGGCACCTTTGGATTATAATCCTCGACATGATTGAATATCTCTGATCTGAGAAGGTTTTTGGAGGGTTAATCCCCTTCACAGCAGACGCTGGCATACGTCCTAATGCTGCTGTGGATCCAGAGCAGTCAGTTCTTGTAAACGGCTCAGGTCTTCCCGCCACAAGTCTGATTCTTGTAACGGAGTTTAGCATAATCTGAAAAGCTGCCCCTGTCACGTTTGGGAATCATGAAGCAGATCTGATCGCATTTACGTGTAATATTAAAGGGTGAGGAAAAGGTTGTCGCCTGTGGGTGTGTCTGCACCCTGTGTGTGTGTGTGTGTGTGTGTGTGCACATGTTCAGTTTAAGTCATTGTTACACATTATTGTGAGTCAGAGATTCCCCTGGATGTGGTTTTTACAGCTGTATACACTGTGGTCTTACTTTATTCCTGATGCGAATTTCATAACTCATTTTAAACATCCCCAAATAAAAACATTCTTATTTTTTCCAGTGTGATGTCACGCCACTGATTGATTGATTGATTTCATGATTTGTTTACATATTCACTGTGTTTCCTGCTTTTTTACAAGAGGATTTTATTGGGGATTGTTTTGTCTTTGTTTGTCGTTGTATCTCTTCAAAATTACAAGAACTGTACTTCTTTTTCCCCAAAGACAATAAGACCAAATTGCCTACATTTAATTCATCAGTTTATCCCGCAGTGACAGCAGTTTTCCTATTTTCACCCACCTCCACTGCTGAATGAGTATAGAGGAGTCACAGGAGTCGTGCTGTGTCTTTTCCTTCCAGGAGCTGGGTATGATGACTCCACAGCAGGTCAGGAGAAGGAGGATGATGCTGTCTCTCCAGGAGGATACTATGAGTACGTGTGGGACATCAGCCCGAAAGACGGCCCCACCACCAGCGACCCCGATTGCCTCACTTACTCCTACTCATCCCAGGTGGACACGGTCCGAGACATCAACTCGGGACTCATCGGTGCCCTGCTCATCTGCAAATCAAGTCAGTAATGGTCTTTTTGGTTCAGTTTGCTCATCACAGAGAGTTTCTATTCAGCCTGTGAAACGAGTTGTATAATTTCCTGTGTGGTTCTGGAAGGAGCTTTCCAAAGACTACAGATGTTATCAGAAAGCCTGTGTTACAAACTGGGATTTTGGAATTTGGAAAATACTGGCATTTTTTTCTCTCATTATGTCTTATGACTGCATTGTCTGTGCATGTTTTCCCAGGTGCCTTCACAGAGGAAGGCCTGAGGAGAAACCCAGCATTCGTCCTGCTGTTTGCAGTGTTTGATGAGACCAAGAGCTGGTATGGAGAGGTTGGAGAGAGGATCAGCAGAGAGAGGTTCAAGCGGAGCCAAGGCAGGAAGGAATACCACACCATCAATGGATATGTCAACTCTACGTTACCCGGTAATGAACCAGGCTGGCTGCAGACGCAGAGTTTGTTCCATGAAGTCGTGTTGTAATGTTAAGTGTCGCTAACACCACCGCTCAGTGTATCAGTGGCTGTGTTGTATGTGATCTGTACAGGAATTTGGCTTCATTTTCTCTCTCTCTGTGTGTGTGTGTGTGTGTGATTGTAGATTTGAAAATGTGTCAAGGCCGTAACCATGTGTTTTGGCATATGATTGGAGTGGGCACAGCTCCAGAAATTCACTCCATTCAGTTTCAGGATCACACTCTGCAGGTAGTTGAAGTCATCACATAAAAGTCAGTCATAGCTAACAGATTTAAAACAAGAAAGGTTATGGACTAAATTTAAGTTTTGCTTTTCTCAGGTGCTGACTCATCGTAAGGTCACCCTGGAGGTGACACCTATGACCTTCGTCACTGCAGAGATGAAACCCGCTACGGCAGGCCGCTTTCTCATCAGCTGTCAGATACACGCTCACCGCCAGGGTAAGGACGAACACCTGTTAACCTGATTAAAAAATATATATATATATATATATAATTTTATCTCCTTGATCTGAGTTATAACTCCGACCGTTACGGTGCTCTACTGCTCCATCCAGATGGTATGAACGCATTGTTCACGGTGGAGAAATGTGACCCTCAGCCTGGACCTGACCTGCGTAATGTCAAACACAAGGACTACGGGGGCTACGGGGGCGACGGTGACGACTACAGCTATGAAGATGGTGACATGAAGTTCAACACAATAACCTTTGAGCCTAAGAGACCACAAGTGCAAGCGAGAGCCAGCAGAGGACAGCAGTTCGCAACCTGGAAGCATTATATCGCCGCTGAAGAGGTCACCTGGGACTACACTCCCCATCTCAAACCCACAGACAGGTAGGAAAGAGGGAGGAGGGGAGGGAAGAGGAAAGTCAGTTAATGAGTCACTGTGCTGATTTTAAAGAAACTGATTGTTTATAATTGTCTTTTTTTTTCTTGGCCACATCAGTGAGTTGCAGTCCAGATATTTGCCCGCATCTCCCCATCACCTGGGTTACAAGTATAAAAAGGTGGTGTATGTAGAATACACAGATGCATCCTTCACTCAGAGGAAAAACCCTGACAACACGTTGTTTGGTCCACTTCTGAAAGGGAAAGTCAATGATCAGTTCCATGTGAGTGACTCAAATGTTTATAGACAGAAAATATGGGATTTGACCTTTTGTGCATGAGAAATATGAGCTAAACAAAGGACATTTTAATGATTGTACAAAAACAGAAATATACTTACCTAGCACTAGAGAAAGCACATGCTCTTTGTATGACTGTCTGTTGATCTTCCACTGGTTTAAACTGTGTCTCCAGATCATTTTCAAAAACCTGGCCAGTCGCCCTTTCAATATCTACCCCAATGGCCTTACCAAGATATTTCCACTGCAGAGAACCACAAACGGTAAGCCTAATCACACACACAAACCAGCAGCCAAAACCAATGTATTTCTAATTATTTCTAAAGCTTCCTTAATGCAACGTATTTCCAAGTGAATTGGATTATGAGAGGGGAATTCATTTCAAGAGGAATTTTCAAATTGTTCAGGGATTTGATTGGATTGCTAAGAAGTGGGTGTGGCTTAACAAAAAGGAGTCTCTGGAGAGCCACAGCGATATGGATCACTGGCCTCAAAACACACCACCCCAAAGCAGAGGACGGGGGAAACATTATCACCATCTTTTGTACATGTAAACAAAGTTTTTGCCAACTGATGTCCAAACACACACTTATGTAACCAATGATATTGCTTCACTGGCTGCTAAAACCCATGAGCTAAAAGTCAAGCCACTTCAAATCACATTTAACTGGATTAATATGATATACCCCAGTGTACAAAATAAGTCATCAAAAATATTTTCATTTCATATGTTTTAATGTAATATTAATATCAACATTTGATTTGATCTCATCTTATTAAACAGATGCAGAGAAGGATTTACGTTCTATGGGTGTTCCCCCCAACGGGACATTTAGCTACGTTTGGAGCCTAACAACAGACGATGGGCCCCTGGAGGGAGACCCCCAGTGTCTGACCCAGCTGTATCAGAGCACCGTCTCTCCAGAGAGGGACTTGGCGTCGGGGCTGGTGGGCACCCTTCTCATCTGCAAGTATGATGCCATCGACCTCAGAGGACGCCTGGTGAGAAGGACGTTTAAAGATCAGCACTGCACTTGTACAGAGAACAAGAGTCGAAATTCTAAAAGACGCAAGCATCAATGTTGTCTCTGCTAATGTGGTTTTCTTTCTGCATGCAGGTGGGACCAGATAAAGATTGGCGCTTGATATTTGCTGTGTTTGATGAGAACAGAAGTTGGTACTTCAATGAAAACCTGCAGAAGTCCAGCACGAGTTCCCCTAACACCACAGACCCGGAATTCTACAACTCCAATGTCATCTACAGTGAGTTCACTTTAGAGTTAAATTTCTTTACTTACATCCTCATAATGGTTGTCAGTGAAAAAACAAGCACTCTTAAACACATCAGTGACACATCAGTGTACGACTCTGAATTTGCCTCCTTGTCCTCCAGGTGTGAATGGTATCATGTTCAGCAGGCGTCGGTTTGTGATGTGTCAGACTGATGTCACTTTCTGGCACGTGGTCAGTGTGGGTACCCAGAGCAACTTCCTCTCCATTTACTTTACGGGGAACCTGTTTCAGTACCAAGGCCTCTACCACTCTGTCCTCACCCTCTTCCCCATGACCGGCATGATCGTTCCCATGGAGACTGAGCTGACGGGTAAGGTCACAGATTGAAGTTTTGGTAATGCGAACGTGGAACTACTGTGACAAATTAAAGGTACCCTGTGTCGTTTTTGACCACCAGAAACATCATCAAGTAATGTTTTTATGAGTGGTTCCCCATTTAGTGCATGTCCATGTGCACTCTGGTGACAGTGTACATATTCGTGCCAATGGTTTTGCATTATTCCACTGATCTACAGGTGGTGGTAACGGCACCAAAAAACACAGCAATTTTTCAGCAAAGGCACTGAAGTGAAAGTTTCTTTCACATGGACAGTGGTTGGGCTTACATGAACAACAGGTGTAGTTTAGGAAGGAAGTCATATTAACTCTCATCTGTCTCCTATCTCAGGTGAGTGGGAGATCAGTGCCTTTGATGGCAGCCTCAAGAACCGGGGGATGAGCATCCACTACACCGTAATCCCTTGTGACAATGGAGATCTCCCGCTAGTCGATCGAGATGACCAAAACGAGGATATCTCTGATTTCATCGATAAGATCAATCTACAGCCGAGGGGCATGAGACCCCAAAACAACACAGTTTTGGTGAAGGTGTGCAAGAAACCCCTCGCTAATAACAATACTCAGTCAGGAAACTCTTCAGGGCAAAATGTCACTGCTGGAGGACAGTCAATATGTCAGCTGAAGAGAGTCAAAGTAACATCACCAAGAGGAGAAGAACCAAATGAGGTGTCTGACGAAGGAGTCCCGCAGGATATCTTAGAGGAAATAGCGAGAGAGGGGGAGTGGACAATAACTGAGAATGGGACTGAACCTGGAGAAAAGAGAGGTGGCAGACAGAGAAGACAGGCAGAGGGAAACTGGACAGATGGAGACATCAGCTCTGGAGCCCCGGAAGACGAAGGACTGATTGGCGTCGAGGCTGCTGAAAACAGGACTGACACTGGTGCAGAGGTAAAGTCTGAGGAGAAGAGTGAAATGCCAAATGACAAGAATGGGACAAAGGAGGAGACTGAAGAGAGAAACGAGATCTTACCAAACAGTGACGCACTGCCGAGGGAGAAGGTCTCAACTGTGGAACCAAGCAGTTTAGAAGAAATGGATGAGAACCTTGTACCGCAAAACCACATTCAGTCTGAACCTGAGCGACTTACAGTGGATCTGCTACTGGAATACAACCACACTGCTAATAACTACAGCACATCACAGATTGATATGTCTCTAGAGTACGACGACTACAGCAATCAGGTACCATGTTCTGTGTTTGTCTTGTGTACATTGCTTAAGTACTGGAATTCTTCCATATTCCAGATATCAAGTGCCACAAATCCAAACTCTTCCCCTTCACTTACAATAATGTAATCATTTTTTTCACAGGGGAATGACACATCATACATATTTGCCACAGAGTATGTGAACCCACGCTCCGGAGGGATCAGACATCCCATTTACTACATTGCTGCAGAGGAGATCACCTGGGACTACGGCATCAGGAAACCACATCAGCTCATCAAACCCAGGCAAGAATAATGTGTCATCCAGGTTTTTGTTCAAGACTTGGAAAGGAAGGAAGTTAGTTAAGATGGTTGGACATTTTGGGAAATAGACTTATTTGTTAAGAGTGAGATGAGAAGATCAATAACACTTTCATGTCCGTGTGGTAAATACAGCATGAAGCCAGAGTCAGGAGATAATTAGCTTAGCTTAGCATGAAGACTTGAAGCAAGTGGAAACATCTAGCCTGGCACTATCCAAAGCTTTGGAAATTAAAAATGCCTATCAACACCTCTCACTTGTTTAATCTGTACAAGATTAAATGTAACAGCAACTCGTGTTTTAAGATAAGCGTCGTGGCTCAGCAAAAAATCAAAATAAGTGTATTTTCTTGTCATGCTAACATGCTAAATGTAAGAATCTTCAATTTCTTCACTTTTTCCATCTTGATATAAGATAAGATAATCCTTTATTAGTCTTACAGCAGGGAAATTTACATTGTTGCAGCAGCAAAAATAGAAAAGGGCAAGATGTTGTCATGTTAGCACAATAAAAAGCGTGCACAGCTTGCTAAACACTGACATGTTTGCATACCATTGTAAATATGCATGTTAGCATGTAGGGGTGTTAGCATGCTAATTTTAGTGCATAATCAGGCTACATAGATTGATGAAAGTTGTAGAGCTGAGACATAATCATTGTTAAAGCAGTGGTATTGACTCGACTCGTCCCTTTAGAGAGATGCGTCGAGGGATGAGGAAGTTCCTGCCAGAGTATAAGAAGGTGGTGTTTAGAGGCTACAGCGATGAAACCTTCCTAAATCCCACTGGCAGAGGAGAGCTTCAAGAACACCTGGGAATCATGGGACCTTTCATCAGAGCTGAGATTAATGATCTTGTCACTGTGAGTGATACTGTGGTCTTAGCAGAATACAATGATAAACAAATCGTGATTTTCTCTAGTCTCAGTAGCTACTTACACTTTGACAATCTTTAATTTACTTTACCTTCTTCTCTTTTGTGAAAAATTCCCCACTTTTCATTGGTGTTTGGTATCTTTTCCCTCTCTGTCTTAATCAAGGTGGTATTTAAAAACAAGGCATCCAGGCCTTACTCCTTTCACCTTCAGGGAGTCTATGACCGCAGCCAGGGGGCTGGCATAGCCCAGACCCATGCCTACTCTGCTCCTCCTGGGACCCCAGGAGACCCTGTGGCTCCTGGGGAGGCACGGACCTACAACTGGAGAATAACCGCAAAACAAGGACCAACCGACACTGAATTTGACTGCAAGACTGGGGCTTACTACTCCACTGTGGACAAGGTTTGTATGGGTCTTCACCTGTAGCCTTCATGTTTCATGGATATGCAACAAATACCTGTGTATCTGTACAGTACATGTATTCTGTGAATGCCTGCATGCAGCTGTGTTATTTTAATACATATTTCCTTCCATATTCAGGAGAAGGACCTTCACTCAGGTCTGATCGGTCCACTGGTGATCTGTAAGTCTGGCATCCTGCGGACTCATCAGCCAGAAGTCCAGGAGTTTTCTCTGCTCTTCCACACCTTTGATGAAACCAAAAGCTGGTACATGGAAGAGAACCTGAGTCGGCACTGTGCCCCACCCTGTCAGGCCAACACTGAGGACCCCTGGTACCACATCAGCAATAAGTTTGCAGGTGGAGATAATACGGTTGATTGCTGGCATCATGTTTTAATTAACCTACACTTTTTCTCATAAATAATGCCTACTTGTTTTCCGTTCAGCGATAAATGGTTATGTGGCGGAGACACTTCCTGGTCTGTTGGTTGCCCAGCACCAGCAAGTGAGGTGGCACCTGATGAATGTGGGAAGTGACGGAGAGTACCACGCTGTGCACTTCCATGGTTTGCCTTTCACCATTCACACTGAACAGGAACACCGTATGGGGGTCTACAACCTCTTCCCTGGTAAATAAACACATAACTAAACAAATACTTAGAGTTTTTCTGATTATGTTTTTATAAAAACTTTCTTGATTCTTGTATCACATGCTGTCTCATGTTTTTCATTGCTCTCTGTCACCCATCTATTCATCCACCCTTCAGGAGTGTTTGGCACAGTGGAGATGAGACCCCCCACAGTTGGCACATGGCTGGTGGAGTGCACCGTAGGAGACTACCAGCTCGCTGGCATGAGGGCTAAACTACTGGTGTACAATCCACGTAGGTACATGTGTCATATATGTGTGAAAAATATTGTTTAGACCGTATTTGGAACTATAATGTATTAGGTAATCGAGTCAATAATAGTGGTTTATTTACTGGAATTGGATTTCATTTTTGGTTCTAGAAGTGCCAGATTGTTCTGTCTAACACTTCGGTCCAAAATAAAAAATAAAAAAATCTTACCAACAACTGAAAGGATTAACATGAATTCTGGAGACATCTCATGGTCTCCAAAGGATGAATCACAGTGATTTTGATGATTCCTTGACTTTAATTGCAAGGCCACAAATAAGTCAAAATTTCCACTTTTCCAACACCAATGACTAAATTGCTTCAGCTTCAGCTGTACTGAAAATCTGAGCTCAGCAATGCCAACAACATGCACAAGTGCATATTTGCAAGTATGAGTAATTTGGTCGGTTACTAACAAAAGTGTTCTCATTTTTTGTCCATTCATTATTTTGTTTTCTGGTGAGTAATGAGTGTATTGGCCTCACAGAGCTGCTGGTGGGGCTATAGACATTTGGTCTTGATTAAGAAATGAAAACGATTTTTGAACAATAGGAACTTGATTGTTCACAGTTGTATTAAATGGCATCATCACTGCTGCTGCATTTTGAAGAGTTTCATCATAACATATGAGTTATATTAGTGGCTTTTCCCACATTTTCCACACCGGAAAATATTATGGCAAGGATTTCTTACATTGCTAGCCCAAATATCTGAAGTAAACCTGGACATTACAGTCACACATGTCATCACTTCCAGAATTGTGTAGTTCAGTACTGTTCAGATCAGGTCCACAGAGATGGTTTTAGGGAATTTTCATACTTATGCATTCTTGGACATTTGAAACATATTATTGAGCTGGAATTTTCTCATACTGACATGCAGGATGTGTCCTGCCTCTGGGGATGAAATCAGGAAGGATTGAGGATTCTCAGATCACAGCATCAGATCATATAGGTAAGACACTGTTGTTGTTGTTTTCTAACTTTCATTTACAAAGTAAACACACCAATAAGACCCTTAATATTATTATATTATTATTACAGTGCACTGTAAATACCTCAGGCAGCTTTACGAAATCTGAAACCCTGGACAATTGCGCACATTGTTGGATTATAAACATGTTTACATATGTGTGTCCAGATAACTGGGAGCCCAGGCTGGCGAGGCTGGAGCAGTCGGGTTATATCAATGCCTGGATGGGCAGAGGCAAGAATTCATGGATACAGGTTAGACACACAGCCTGTTCATGTGTCTGCTACAGTGTGTCCAATACAAGAATTAAAATAATATCAATTCAATTCTCTTTGTAACCTTCCCATGTTAAACAGATAACACAGTGAAATGTAATGTCATGTGATGTGTGTGTTGTTAGGTTGACCTCCAGAGGCCCACTCTGCTGCATGGTGTGAAGACGCAGGGAGTCAGGTCAAAGCTGAAGGACCACTACATCACAATGTTCAGGGTCTCCTACAGTCTGGACCAGGAGACCTGGACCACTTACAGGGGAAACAACACCAGACAGAACAATGTATGTCCTCTGCTGTGATACCACGGACAGATTAGAGTCAATATTTGTCTATAATAAAATGTTGATTCCTCAGGAAATGAGCTCCTCAGCATCGCAGAAGTTGAGCCTCGGATACAGGCAGTTATGGAACATACAGTTTCCAAATAAACAGACCATGTGACCACTGGTCATCAAAATTCACAAGAAGTAAAAAGTGAAACTGTTGCAAAACTACTTGAGACTACATGATTTTAATTTTAAATATCCTATCCACAAATGACCCTTTATGACCTTACAAGTAGTTCTGTATTTTAATTACATCTATGTGACTATGACTTGTGAAGCTATTAGACCGTCTGATCTAAACTGTTTGTGTGGCTCTGTTTTAGATATTTGGGGGCAACTTTGACAGTTCCAAGGTGAGAGACAACAGCTTTTATCCACCATTTGTGGCTCGCTACGTCAGGATTCAGCCGGTACACTTCAGGCTTAAGCCTGCTCTCAGACTGGAGCTGCAAGGCTGCGATCTCAACAGTGAGTTGTACCAGACAGCAACAGAATTTATTGTTGTGTTAATTTTACTGTATGAAAGTGCTGAGAATGACTCTGTGTATATCTGTGTGTGTGATGGTATTGACTTTCATTTCGTCCCTTTAAGAAGAGATAATCGTCGAGGGATGAGAAGTTCCTGCCAGAGTATAAAGAGGTGGTGTTTAGAGGCTACAGCGATGAGAGCCTTCCTCGTCCACTGAAGAGGAGAGCTCAAGAACACCTGGGAATCATGGGACCTTTCATCAGAGCTGAGATTAATGATCTTTGTCACTGTGGGTGATACTGTGGTGTAGCAGAGAATGCAATGATAAACAAATCGTGATTTTCTCTAGTCTCAGTAGCTACCCACACTTTGACAAAATCTTTAATTTACTTTACCTTCTTCTCTTTGTGAAAATTCCCACTTTTCATTGGTGTTTGGTATCTTTTCCCTCTGTCTTAATCAGGTGGTATTTAAAAACAAGGCATCAGGCCTTACTCCTTTGCCACCTTCAGGAGTCTATGACCGCATGGGGGCTGGCATAGCCCAGACCCATGCCTACTCTGCTCCTCCTGGGACCCCAGGAGACCCTGTAGCTCCTGGGGAGGCCACGGACCTACAACTGGAGAATAACATAAAACAAGGACCAACGACACTGAATTTGACTGCAGACAGGGCTTACTACTCCACTGTGGACAAGGTTTGTATGGGTCTTCACCTACAACCTTCATGTTTCATGATTCACAACAAATACCTGTGTATCTGTACAGTACATGTATTCTGTGAATGCCTGCATGCAGCTGTGTTATTTTTAATACATATTTCCTTCATATTCAGGAGAGAAGGACCTTCACTCAGGTCTAGTCGGTCCACTGGTGATCTGTAAGTCTGGCATCCTGGACTCATCCAGCCAGAGTCCAGGAGTTTTCTCTGCTCTTCCCACCTTTGATGAAACCAAAAGCTGGTACATGGAAGAGAACTGAGTCGACATATGCCCCCACCCCTGTCGAGCCAACACTGAGGACCCTGGTACCACATCAGCAATAAGTTTGCAGGTGGAATGTCGGTTGATTGCTGGCATCATGTTTTAATTAACCTACACTTTTCTACTCATAAATAATGCCCTACTTGTTTTCCGTTCAGCGATAAATGGTTATGTGGAGACACTTCCTATAGTCTGTTGGTTGTAGCACCAGCAAGTGAGGTGGCACCTGATGAATGGAAGTGACGGAGAGTACCACGCTGTGCACTTCCATGGTTTGCCTTTCACCATTCACACTGAACAGGAACACCGTGTAGAGGTCCTACAACCTCTTCCCTGGTAAAATAAACACATAACTAAACAAATACTTAGGTTTTCTGATTATGTTTTTATAAAAACTTTCTTGATTCTTGTATCACATGCTGTCTCATGTTTTCATTGCTCTCATCTTGTCTATTCATCCACCCTTCAGGTGTTTGGCACAGTGGAGATGAGACCCCCCACAGTTGGCATGGCTGGTGGAGTGCACCGTGAGGAGACTACCAGCTACGCTGGCATGAGGGCTAAACACTGGTGTACAATCACGTGGGTACATGTGTATATATGTGTGAAAATATTGTTTGGAGCAAGTATTTGGAACTATGAATGTATTAGTGTCGAGTCAATAATAGTGGTTTATTTACTGGGAATTGGTTCATTTTGCAATTTCGTGCCAGATTGTTCTGTCTAACACTTGGGTCAAAATAAAAAATAAAAAATCTTCCACCAACAACTGAAAGGATTAACATGAATTCTGGAGACATCTCATGGTCTCAAGGATTGAATCACAGTGATTTTGATGATTCCTTGACTTTAATTGCAAGGCCACAAATAAGTCAATTTCCACTTTTCCAACACCAATGACTAAGTGCTTCAGCTTCAGCTATTACTGAAATCTGAGCTCAGCAATGCCAACAACATGCACAAGTGCATATTTGCAAGTATGGGTAATTTAATTGGGTTACTATTTCAAAAGTGTTCTCATTTTTTGTCCATTCATTTATTTTGTTTTCTGGTGAGTAATGAGTGTATTGGCCTCACAGAGCTGCTGGTGGGGCTATAGACATTTTGGTCTTGATTAAAGAAATAAAGCGATTTTTGAACAATAGGAACGATTGTTCACAGTTGTATTAAATGGCATCATCACTGCTGCATTTTGAAGTTTCATCATAACATATGAGTTATATTAGTGGCTTTTCACATTTTCCACACGGAAAATATTGGCAAGGATTTCTTACATTGCTAGCCCAAATATCTGAAGTAAACCTGGACATTACAGTCACACATCATCACTTCAGAATTGTGTAGTTCAGTACTGTTCAGATCAGGTCCACAGATGGTTTAGGGAATTTTCTGCTTATGCATTCTTGGACATTTGAAACATATTATTGAGCTGGAGATTTTCTCATACCTGACATGCAGGATGTGTCACCTCTGGGGATGAAATCAGGAAGGATTGAGGATTCTCAGATCACAGCATCAGATCATATAGGTAAGACACTGTTGTTGTTGTTTGTTTTCTAACTTTCATTTACAAAGTAAACACCAATAAGACCCTTAATATTATTATATTATTACAGTGCACTACAAATACCTCCAGGCAGCTACGAAATCTGAAACCCTGGACAGTGCGCACATTGTTGGATTATAAACATGTTTATATGTCAGATAACTGGGGCCCAGGCTGGCGAGGCTGGAGCAATCGGGTTATATCAATGCCTGGATGGGCAGAGGCAAGAAATTCATGGATACAGGTTAGACCACACAGCCTGTTCATGTGTCTGCTACAGTGTCAATACAAGAATTAAAAATAATATCAATTCAATTCTCTTTGTAACCTTCCCATGTTAAACAGATAACACAGTGAAATGTAATGTCATGTGATGTGTGTGTTGTTAGGTTGACCTCAGAGCCCACTCTGCATGGTGTGAGCACTTGGGGGAGTCAGGTCAAAGCTGAGACCACTACATCACAATGTTCAAAGTCTCCTACAGTCTGGACCAGGAGACCTGGATACTACAGAAACAACACCAGACAGAACAATGTATGTCCTCTGCTGTGATACCACGGACAGATTAAGTCAATATTTGTCTATAAAATGTTGATTCCTCGAAATGAGCTCCTCAGCATTTTACATGAAGTTGAGCCTCGGATACGAGCAGTTATAAGACACAGTTTCCAAAATAAACAGACCATGTGACCCTGGTCATCAAAATTCACAAGAAGTAAAAGGTAAAACTGTTGCAAAACTACTTGAGTTACATGATTTTAATTTTAAATATCCTATCCACAAATGACCCTTTATATGACCTTACAAGTAGTTCTGTATTTTAATTACATCTATGTGACTATGACTTGTGAAGCTATTAGACAAGTAGTCTAAACTGTTTGTGGCTCTGTTTAGATATTTGGGGGAGCAACTTTTGACAGTTCAAGGTGAGAGACAACAGCTTTTATCCACCATTTTATTGTTTCCTTCGTCAAGTTCAGCAGTACATGAAGCAAGCCTGCTCTCGAACTAGACTACAGGCTGCGATCTCAACAGTGAGATTGTACACAGCAACAGAATTTATTGTTGTGTTAATTTTACTGTATGAAAGTGCTGAGAGTGACTCTGTGTATGTCTGTGTGTGTGTGTGTGTGTGTGTGTGTGTGTGACCAGGCTGCTAAACTCCCTCTTGGTACCAGAGGGCTGATTAACCAACAACCAGCCTCGTCATTTTAATCATCTCTGTTTGGTACCTGGCGCCCCCAGCCTGCTTGACTCCATCAGGAAAGGCGAGACCCAGCGCCCTGAGCCAATGGTGAACATACACACATATACATCCATTCACAAACACGTAGCCACACACTTACAGGTCCCTTTGTTAGGTACTCTGCTGCTTTGGAACTGTAATTCTTAGTGGCATAGATTCAACAAGGTGCTGGAAACATCCTCGGGATTTTGGTCCCATAATGACATGATGTGTTGCTCAGTTGCAGATTTGTCGGCTACATCCAAAAGTCTTGCCTAATAAAGGACAGTTCATAAGGTACAACTTTATTGATGTAACTAATAAAGTGTGTATAGAGTTGGTAAAAACATTCACTTGGACTCAAGGATAAACTGAACCAGATTTTGGTGGGTAAAGTCAAGGTCAACGTCACTGTGGCCTCCATAGCGTATTTTTTGAACTGAAAGAACTCTTACACTAATTATAAAATATAGCAATGTGTTAAATTCCTTCAAAGTCTTAACTGCTTTCTCCTTCTATACTTATATTATTATTTTTGCCCTACTCTCTTCTCGACTCGAGCTTATCATTTTCACCTTACATGACAATGAACTTTCGGTGTGGTTGTCCTCTGTCAAACTGTTGAGCTGTTATTAGAAGTCACCACGTAAACAATGCAGAAGCACTACAATTCATGACAGGGGTCAAACACTTTGGGCTAACTATTATCCAGAATAATGTCCTAAAAAGGCTGTAAAGGAGTCTGAGATGGCTTTATATAGTGTCTTTAAAAAACATAACTTGGGAGGTTTAGGAGCATTTTGTAACTGGCCGTAGCTCCAGTCAGTTTTGTCACTGTTCTTAACATTAGTCTGAACAGGAACAAAGCACTTCTTGTAAATGTGCTCCAGGATACAGATTATAATGGGACAGCCTTGATTTATATGTTTCCTTGTTTATATAAATATAGAAGGTTTGACTTGCTTTTTGACAGGCTTTTTTAAGATTATAAATAGAAATTTGTGCTTGGCTTTCCTCACACTGGGGACTGTTTGTTGCTTTTTACCGTAGCCAAGCAACCCTCTCCTTATCAGAAAAATAAGTTTTTCATGACTGATGGATGCAAGAATCAGAATGGAAAAATGCCCACACTAACAGGTCATCTGGTTTTGCCACATCACATCATGCCAAAAGATGCACTGCCAAAACTCTAATTTATAAGTTTCTAGTTTTCTTACAATAATGTGGAGGAAGTGGTGTGATGTTCCTTTGGCTCTCTACATCTGTTTTTTGTTTTTTGTTTTTGTTTTTTCCACTTTACCTGCTTGTTCAAGCTGGTATTTATCTGTTTCATAAATTCCCTTCATTGTGTTAATGCATGCACTTGACATTTGTTTTTCTTGGTCATATTATTTATAAATCCTTCTGCACATAATATCACCTACGATGCTGTGGTTGGCCCAGAGGAGTTTCTGCAATGAAGTAGCAAATCAGTGAATTGGAAAAAAATAAATGAATATATATATTTAGTTTTTATCATTTTGGGATTTCAACTTGATAAAACTGTAACAGACTTCAACACTCGTGAATGAGGTGTAAAATGATTTAGTGAGTTTAGATATAGTGAAGACTCTTTTAGACTTTTTTGTTCTGTCTTTGTTCTTTTGTTATCATATTTAACTTTCTGATCTAAAACTTGTTTCCTCTGTCCCTTCCACTCCAGAACAACAACCCCCACGAGTGGCTACTGGGTTGACTTGAGGGAATCAAGCGCATCCAGGGGTCACTTAATAAGGAGCTCGGGTGGCTGTTGACCCAGATGATGGTGACGGGTTCTCGGGTCACCATCAGTCACCGATGGACACTCCTGGAGCAGCGTGTTGAAAGAACTCAGAGAACAGGTAGACACGTTGGATACACCATTTCTTAGCTAATAGTCAGAATTCCTGCTACATGAAAAAACAATGACCAACATTTTCTTTACTCATTTCACTTATTCCTTCCTTAATCATTAACACAGAATGGTTCATCTGTCTCTCAGTTTGCCTTACTATGGATGAGTCACTCTATTGTGGAGCTGACAGCCACCAAAATCCCTATTAACTCGTGTTTTTATGTTTTGGCCTTTTATTACAGTGTACTGAGCAGCTGACATGAAGCTTGAAAAATCCCCAAAACTAATAAAACCTGGGCAAATAATCAGCCCTCCAGTATCTTGCCTTCCAAAAATCCACATCTGTTGAACTCTAGTGTCAGTTCATTACAATTCTTCATCTACAAACCCCTGCTCCTCCCCTCAGATCTTTATGGGAAACAGCGGCCCAGGCAGGGAAGCCGTCACGGTGTTGAAACCCACCTCCTGTTTGGCCTTCCTCCGCATCCACCCGCGGGGCTGGATCAATGACATCGCCCCTGCGTCTGGAGGTCCTGGGCTGTGAGGCGCAGCAGGTGCTTCTGACACTGCTGGAACAAACTCACCGACATGGCAGCAACATTTAGAAGTAGCATTATTATTGATGTGCGTGTATAAACTCTCTTAGTTTTATTTTGGAGTTTGACAAGTGATGACAAATTGTTAAGTAAGCACTACTTAGGTTATATATACACTGTTTGGTTGTATGAGAAAAGCTATTTCCTCTGTTTACATCTTCACATTTTGCCAGTGTGGTGTGATTGTTTTCCACTACTGTTCAGAAGAAAAATCCTGTCCAAAAGACGAGAAATAGTTATGTTTGAGTCATTTACAATGGATATAATGTGTTAATATTTAAGATATCAGTTTTAAGATAAACACAGCTAGGCTACACAGTATTTGCTTTACCTAACTACAGAGCAAACTTTTTGAATATGGCTTGTGCGTATTTCAGACTCAGAAGGATGTATACTGTTTGACTGGTTGTTATATATCATTGGGAAAAGTTTGTATTAATGTATTTTTGTCTTGCTTTATTAGAGTTTATATAAACAATGAATCTTAAAGAGTTTCAGTGGCATTTATTCAAGCCTCAGGTGTGAATGACAAATTCTTCTGCACACAAATATACACATTTAGTTTGGCTGAAGGCAGGATTTGAATATATATAATATATATCTTCTTAAAACTCTATATCAAAGTCAGATAGATTGTTTGAACATGGACAAGCTTCAAACAACAGCATCAAGACAAATCAAGCGTTTCTTGATACGCCGCTTCCGTCCTTCTTGTCCATGCCTTTTTGTTTCTTCCTTCTTTCCAGCACATTATCTCTGTTCTTTCTTTTGTTCCATCTGTCTTTAGTCCAGAATGTTCCTGAACTGTTATTTGGCTTATCCCTCCACCAGGTCCTCCCAGCAGAAACAATGAGCCGCTCAGCTCAGCAGTGATGCTGCAAATTCTAATACAGCGAAGAAAAACAGAAATGCGCTCTCGGGATGAAATTAAGAGGTGACTGGAAGGAAACAGTAAGATCAACAAGATGTGTGTGTGCTCGTGTCTAATCTGTGTATTTTGGGCCTGTGTGTGTGAAGCTTGAAAACATAGGCAACATGTTTGCAGGTCAACCAACGTTTTATCGCCTCATTATATCAGCTAGGGAAGTTTCCAGGCTGGCGGGTGTGTGTTTCGTTTGGAGGGGCAGTTAGGATAGGATATGTTGGCAGAGACAGAGCAGTCGCACATTACAACCTGGCTGTCACATTTTATCTCCGAAAAACAATAACACGTTGTCCATATCTAAGCAACAAGACAGAGCACCTGTGGTCAGCTCAAGTGAATAATTGTAGGATTCTGTTTGCAGTGTGAAAGAACCAACAACAACAAGACATGCCAGGCACACAGAATAGAGATTGAACACCAGGTGGACCAAACTGAGGCTGATTAACTCCTCCTGGTATATACCCCCTGTTTTTTCACTTAAATGTATGGGACCACGTAACTCCTCCCTACAGGTAATCAAGTAAATTTACCCTAATGACTGACACCTGGTCAGCTCCTTGATAGTTGTGTCTATTTAAGCTCAGCTCAGTCCTGACATATAATGCTGCCTGACTGTTGTATTTAGCTTATTCCTCCTTCTCTTCACTTGCAGTTTCCTCTCACCTTAAACAGCCTTAAACCTGCTCGAGTAGATATGAAACTGCAGGTTGTGAGGAAACAGTTGTGCAGTGTCCTGTGGGGGCTGTAGAGTTAAATACAATAAAAAGCTCAGGACATCTGCTGTTTGCAGCATATTGTATGATTTACGGTTTTGCAGTGGCACAGACTTTACAGGTGTTTGGTAGGCAGTGACACTTCCTGCAAGCATAAAGGCTGCCCTTTTGGTTTATTAACACTGTTTATGCTTCTCTCATAAATTAGAGCGGGTTCATCAGTTTTAAATGTAAAGCCACATGGATGCAGTTCCCAAAGTTTACATTTGACGCCCTTGGTCACATGTGCTTAATACCTATCTTTAAGGCAACCTTTTGGTTCTGGGTTTTATTGATTTAATCAGATGATTTTTTAAATGTATCATTTAAAATATGGCCTCAGAAAATAGTCAAAAATGTCCATTACGGTTTCCTCAGGCCCAAGTTTATTTCTTAAAATTTTTGAGCGAAAAACTCCAAAAGTAGCTAGATTAGTAGCTGGTCGCAGTAGCAGAGTTTCACAGTTGAGAAGCTGGAACCACTGAAACTGATTCCAGCAACAATTTCAGCACTAATGCGGCAGTAAGGCATGAACTGGACTATTGTGGGAAACTCAACATCAAGACCTGAGTGTTGAATCTTAACTAAAACATTTACATAATCCTTTTCACAGAATACACTGTCAAGTATCTACCTGTCAAATCTATGTAAGTTAATTTTCCCATGCTGCTGTAAGCATCAAAAATAAATGGTTTCCCAGAAGGAGGAAATAAATCTGAGGATCTACAGGCATTCTGTGTAAATGATGTCAAAGTGAAGTACCACCTGGTGCTGTGGTCAATGGGCTAATCAACCACAAAGATCCCTTTTTTGAAGGATGGTTTCCCTCAACTTCCTGTTTTCTTCTTCTTCTTTCAGTTTGCAACAGTTCAGAAACTGGCTTGCCATTTCTAGCAAATAAAAATTTCAGTATTACAACATTTTTGTGTCGATTTCTGAAACAAAAATAAGGCTTTCATCACTTGACAGATGTTTGCATTTAGCTGAAAACAGTTTTCACAGAAACACATCTTTTTTTGCTCAAGTTCACCTCTCATCCGAAATGAGTCCAGTTCGTTAAGTATAACACTTGACCTGGACCTGAATGACTAAGAGATATGTTCAAGAAATACAGGGATTCTTAACAAACTATCGGTATGAGTAATTAAAGTCTGTATATTTATAAAAAAAAAAAGAACAGCCATTCTTTCTGAAACTAAAGAGTATTGGACATATACAATAGCACCTCTCTTTCTGACTGAGGAAAAAGTCAACGTCAGATGCCACTAACGTTGCCCCATTGAAATCCATCAAGTTTGTTTCAAATTCACTCTCCCTGAAATTTACTCTGCTGTAAAGTGGAACCTGGTAGTGATTTGGTGTAAAGGACTCATTTCTGTGCTAGCAGATTCGTGAGGAATGGCTCTCTAAAAGTGTCAGGAAAAGAGAAAGAAGAAGAAGAAAGAAGAGAAACGTGACACCAACAGAAAATGACCAGTTTCATCACCGTGCTGCATCACTTCCTGCCATGGTCCGAATGCCCTGAAGACAAAGGCCCCTGGACATAAGATAAGACAAACAGCTGAAGACCTTAATCTGCACTTTTTCCTCCTTCTTCTTTTTCTTCTTCAGGAGTAACATTTACAAACGCAATTAAAGGTAGCAACATCGGTGTGTGCACACTTTGTTCCATATTAAGCTGTGGCGTAACAACAGCATACAGTGGAACAACAGTAAATATTTGAGGAAACATTTTCACCGTGATGTTGATCTTTTTTTTTTTTCTTCCTACATGAAAAGTCGTCATAATTAGTAAGCTTCTGCACAGCACTTGCGACTTTTAACTTCCACCCTGAATCCACAAATGAATGCAGTAATATTCTCTATGACTAACATAAAAACAGTTTTCTTTTAACTTCAAACCATGAGCAACTGTCATCTATTTTTTATAAGTCATCAAGTTCATAGTAACAGGATTTTTAAACTCCTTAGTTAATTGTTAAAGAATTGCTCTCTTACTTGTGCTTGCCTACTTCACCCAACACTGTGTGTGGTGTGTGTGTGTGTACATGTCTGCATGATGCTCCACAAGGTTTCAGTGTGACACACACTAGTTAACCTGAAAGTGAAATTTCACAACCACAGAAAACGTGGCGGCTTGTCATCTGCAGGGAATCTGAAAATGAGCCCTATGAAAGAAAGTATAATATATATATATATATATATATATATATATATATATATATATATATATATATATACATATATATATATCCTTAGTTAATGTCATTAACAGCTTCTCTGGTCTCTGTGCTGTTTACACACACTGATATGTCTGTCACACTGCTGCTACTTCTTCCACACTACACACAAGACACATGGATTTACGCAGTTTTTAACAGTTTTCACTGGAAATTTGCTCTTTCTCTCTAAGTTAGGGTTGTGGTATGGCATGGTTCACATCCTTGAGACCTTTTTCACTCCAGACGACTTCATCTACTGTTTCAGACAAATTTATGCCAACAATGCAGATTAGTTTCTGGCATGTCCGGCAATGAAGTTTGGCTCCAGCCTTTGTTTTAGCAGCTAGGAAGGCAGTTTAGCATCAGCTTTTCCTGAAACCAGCGATCCCACCATAATACTGTGATTGCTTAGTTTTCATGCTTAAATTTTTTATTTATAAGAAGGTCCTAATAAATAACATGCATTTACAACAATTACTGATTGTAAACATCTTATTTTATTCCTGAAAGATTCCTTATGCTGTTAAATAAATCTCTGTGGGGAAGATAGAAGATATAGAGACATTCGGTAATTCCATATTTAAACATAATTTATTGGACTCCATTAGGTCTCAGAGACTGGGACACCTTGTTGAAGCTCAGATCTTTTATGGAAGTTCAATCAAAATGGCTCACTCAAAGAGGTAAGTGAGGGGGGACCTCTACTGGACAATCCACAGTATTACATTAGTTATTGCAGTCAAACAGTGGTATGGAGACACCTACTGGCCAGCATGTACAATCACAGATGTACAGTGAAATTGCTATAGCCCGCTTAAGTAAATTCTGTACCCACCAGACTCTTGTAGTGGTAGTGGTGGTGATCTGCCACATCGTCTTATTCTAATACACAGACACTTGTTTCGAGACAGTTTCTGCTTCTGATCATGTAAATACAACCTTTGTTGAAAATAAGAATTACGCTTTTTTTTTTTTTTTTTTTGCCCCAGTTCAAGATCATTCTTCATTGTATTAATGCTTATTTATGAAACAGAGAAAAGATGGCCCAAGGCACAAAACCAGACTCAACAAGTGATTAATTCTTTGCTTTGTGACATGTACACAATAGTTCCCTTTATGTACATAAAGAACCCCGCTGCTTGGAAGTGATTCAGGGAAGCGTGATATAAGATTCAGCATGACTGGCTGCCTGGCTGTGCGGTACTGAGGTTAACCAGGGGAATGGGGGAGTCAAGGGAGGACTTAATGCCTGAATAAACCCAGCCATGTTGCTGTGGTGATAATGAGTAGATCACACATTTGAAGACACATCCAGTGCGTCCCTAAACAGCAGTAGTTGATTACATTTCTGCTGAGTGGCAATGTCCTCATGCATTTAAAGGAGTCTAGGGTTAATCTCCGTCATGATTGCGTGTCGAAAACACCTGAGCACCGGCTGCATCTCCTGTGGAAGTGCAGCAGTTGAGGACTGAGAGCACACAGGCAACAAAAGAAGGACTGACAATGACAGCCTGGGTTGTTTTCATATTACATCTTTATTGTTGGTTTAATAGAAAAAATGTGCCTCTTTTGATACAGATTCAAAATTACTTCGACAAAAACACAAAGAAATTACATTAATTTCTCTAGCAGCATGACTTAATTTCAGATCTTGTGACGTCACTGGCCTTGTTAGAGCGTTTCAGAAAATGACTAAAACAGAAATACATATTTATATATTTTTTTAAAAACAGCTTTGTGGAGGGAGGAGAGAAGCTGGTAGCTTTACGAAGTGAAGAGAGGCAATAGAGGTTTAACTGCAGCAACCTTACTGGAGGTTAGAGAAGGAAAGTCTAGCAGAGCCCTGCACTGAAATATTACTCATATTTCAACATGTAAGGCTGTGGGAAGGCCTGGGCCAAGCGTTGCCCTGGGACCATACACAAATATAAAAGAGAACATATAACCTGCAAAAGTTGGAATAGTTACGGCTGTGAAAACATGATGCCAACAGTCAAGATAATGCAAAATATGCATGAATAATACAATGTTTCTGGAACATATGGTGCATTAAAATGTCTCTACATGATTCAGGTGTGACCAAAAGCAATGGGGGGGGGGGGGGGGGGGGGACAAAAAACAAAAACATTACTTCACAAAAACTTTAAAAATAATGACTGGTACTGGCAACAGATTCTGGCTAGAAGTGGTCTACAGCAGTATTTGAGGTGCTGACTGTCTTGCAAATCATGTCTCAGCTTCATTATATATATATATATATATAATATGGACCTTCATCTATGCTGTTTCACATATTGTTTGTGTGGTTTCAGGCAGAGGAAAAAGCACAGCAGTTAAACAGTAAGCAGAGACTGAGGTCAGAGGAGCAGAGAAATGGCACACTGGAGAGCAAAATAACAAGACGCAATATTGTAATAGTGACTTTAAGACTTTAAGTGTTTTTTGTTTTGTTTTGTTTTTTCTGCTAGAGGAAAAGTCTAATGAGGCGAAGCCAGGTTGTGTTTTCTGGCAACTTAACAAAAGATATCAGCAGGAAATTTTAAATGAATGCTAAATTAAATGAAGCTCTAATGGAATAAAATATTAACAAACTGACTAAAAATGGAAATATGTGATTGTTGTATCAGAGGCTGTTAATACATGCAGTTCATTCTGGTTCATTTGACCACTTGTTCTGGAAGAATGTAACAACTTAGAAACTAAATCATGCCTGCTAGCTTCATCTTGTGTGAGACAGGGTTTAACATAAGCCTGTCCTTATTCATGTGCAGCCTACTGTGTCGAATGTGCCTCTCTGTAGCTCTGACCTGCATACTGTATGCCACAGGCAAGCGCCAGCAGATGAAGAACAACAAACACAGAGGGAAAATGTGAGGATTTCTCCATTTTGACTGTCAGGGAAAACAACTAAAAAACAACTCAAACTTTTCTAATTATAAAAACAAAGTCTTAAAAACAGTAAGTAGTAGTGTTAGTAGTATATAGTTTAGGTAACATAAAAAGGGGCTCTACTTTAGGTTTAGCTGTACCTGAAACTACCACAGGCTACAGCTCTGAGCACTACAGGACACAAATGCAAACTTGGGCAGTCCAAGTGAACATTCATCATTTTAGAGTTTATACATGTTCAGACTTCAGAAAAGTGAAGTGGTCACAGGAAGTGGACCGTGAGCCCAGCAAATGCTGCATAGACGAGATGACTTTGGCAAGCCTAAACACTGGTTCAGCAGACAGCATGCAACCAATCAGATGCATTGTATGATTCTTCATGCATTCAGCTCCTTCACATTTTTAAACATTATATTAATTCTGAACTAACTCAACAGTTCTTCTTTTTTCCAGTAGTCATTGAATTTGTATCATTAAAACATCAACAAATAAAAATCTATTATTAAAAACAATAAAACTGTTTATGGCTAATCAAAAACCATTATAAAGCATATAAAGTACATATGTTGATACATGTCAGTTTACCTCTATTTGAATCTACAGTAGGCTAATAAAAAGGAGCACTCAGCTGGTTCTGACCAGAATCTGGGTGAGGCTGACTCAGGTGAAATTATGTAAGGAGGCCCAGGACTGATACTGACTACACTGAAAGCAACAACAACAAAAAAAAGAAATATAATGAGTAAAAAGTCACATTAAGATCAGAAAAATTCACTGTATAGGCTTTGAAGTTGTGTCTCAAATCTGGTGAAAGTTCAATAACTATAAGGCAGATTTGTTTTGTTTCCTAAATTGAGGTTACTGCTGTGACTTAAATGTCTTTCTTTCTTTTTAGTCCTTGTGTTTCAGAAAAACGACAGTGACGGTAAGGTGCTAGCTAACAAAGGTGACAACATATTCAACACAAAAAAACAGAATTGAAAAATCAGTTCACAGTCAAAACAAACAAACCAAAAAAGCACAAATATTAAACAATTCTAGTAAAATTCTGTTGAGACGGATACATTTCATGCATAGAAACAATCAGCCTTTTGCAGATGTTGTCAACCAAAAGGCTGACATCCTCCAATATGGCTGCCAGAGGGGGAAAATCCTCTGTAGACTTTTCATTCACTCATTCATTCACTAAATTCTGAGACTTTAGTGACATAGGCCTCTAGTTTGGCAGCAGCAAGCTAGTGCAACTTTGACTGGGGTAGTAACAGATATCTAAGTTAGTGCTGTGCAAACCAACAGAATATGAACCTATGTATCAAATAATTCCTATTTTTCTTATTTCTGTAAAAATGTCATCTTTACATTGAGGGTGGATGCAGTCCAAATAAACTAAAAATGCGCTGCGAGATGGGTTTCTGATGTTTCATGCAGTTCTGCAGTTTTTGAAAGCACCAACCTTCATAACACAAAAATAAAACCTGCAACAAATTTCACAGCTCTCCATTATTCACTAGGCAGGAAGATACTGATTCAGTTTAAATAAAAAAACAAACAAAAAACACTGTAAATGAGTTATTTGAAAGTGACAAAGAGATGCCTCCTTATTTTGGAGACTTTATTGGGCTCAGTGTTTTTAATCATGTTACTGTGGAGCAGCTCCCTGTTCAGGTTAATGTGATCTGTTATGTTTTGAATTGGCAAATCTGATAATATTATCAAGTTAAACTGTAATGATTAGCTTATATAGCTGGCACATGGACAGCTCATGCAGCCCATTATTTTAATCACCCCTAACTTTTTTTGTCTCTTAAAAGAAGCTGCAAATAGTGTCAACAACTCTGCTGCCAAGGGAATTTAACACTGCCTCAGACAAATTAGAGGCCTATGTTTTTGCTTTCAAACATGCTTTAAGCTCTTTGACCATCGTATGTGTCTCCACCACTTATGGTTATGTGTCTCCTAAATCCTTAGTTAAGAATATTAGACATTTACATTTCAGTCACAGACATGGAAAACAGGCTGTGAAGCAACAGTAACAGAGGGCAGGAATGATGACGATCAAAAACAACAGAGCAAATAGATGTGAAGGCAAAAAAAAGGAAGGATAATTCTAAAAACTGATTACGCACCAACTGTTAGATCATGGGGAATGGAAGTGTGACTTTTCCACAGTTTTGTGGTACTTAAACAGACATTAATGAGGTTTATGGAGGAAGTGAGATTAAAAACAGGCGTTTGGCAGCTTTGTGGTTTTGAGATTCAGACTGCAACACTACACGGAACAGAGATGTGATAATGAAGGATGGCGACGTGAATTGCTGAGAATTGATTGAGTACTGAGGTATAGGTGTATGTTTCCTATTCAGAACTGTTTGTCCTATAGCACAGCCAAAAAACTACACTCAGCAGTGAGGTTTGTGTAGCTTTTAGGCTCTAAAGTGTTCTAACGCAGAAGCCAACTGAATAATGGCAGTGAAAGCAATGAGAGGACCTGACAGAAAGGAATACGACCTTAACATCAGCGCATTTCCTTTTCCCAGTTCCCCTCTCTGCTATTCAGTTATGCATATAACCACAGTGTAACTCAAACTCAGTCAGTTATTGCAGCTCTACTTCACATCTGTTTATTAAAGCAACACTACACAACTATGTCACTTTAAAGGTGCTGTATGTAAGTTTTTGCTATCACTACAAAGCCAACGTTAGCATTAACAGCTGTCTACTTACCAGTCTAGAAATGTTGCCAGTTCAGGATTAAACTACATTCCTTTTATCACCATGAGTAATCTATCAATCTTTTCTCCCACTTAAATTAGCATGCTAACCAGCTAGCTCTGTCCTGTCCTACCTTGTAGTCCCATATTGCCATAGTGAGTCACAGTAGCATCCAGTTTGCCCTCATTCTAACATGAAAGGATGAAGAAGTAGCTCTGCCCAGAGGGTGTATAATAACCTTTTGTCTTGTAAACGCAATGATAGCTGTAGCTCTTCGTAAGTAAACGGCTGTTAATGGTAACGTGGGCCATGTAGCAATAGCAAAACTTAACATATAGCACCTTTTAAAAGTTACAACTTCAAAATCCTTTTGATGGTACACTGTAGTAGAGAGAGTGGTGCCCCAAACATTACATAGTGTTGCTATAAAGTTCATTGTTCAGGAGAACTTGTAATCTAAGAGTGCGAGGTAAGTGGTCCAAATGTTTATAAAACAGCAACTGTAACTGTCCGTCTTGAGGGAATATCTCAGTGAGGCTGTGACACTTTGTTTCATTACTGCTAACACAGTGAGTGAGGCCCTCATGACCTGACTAAACTAAAGCAGCAAATTGATTGGATTATCTGTGAGATGGCCTGATGAGTGCTTGGGCCATTTGGCAGTTTTAATCTCAGTAGTCCCCTCTTAGCAACAGATTGTAACATAGTAATTTCATATTATATAACTTCCTCTACTATCAAAATTCAGATGCACACACAGACACACACACATTCACACAGAGGAAAACTTTTTTTTTAAATGCCTTTTGTTAAAATGACATAACTCTATGCTACCAACAGCCGTCAATCTCCCATTAGGACTGCATGATTGCAACTCTTTCCACTTAAACAAGTATACAGTGTGCACACTACAAAACTATTGTGAATTATTTCTCAAAGTCATAACAAACACAGTTTATGCGGATTTGTCTAGCACCCTGCTAAAACCTTCAAAGGCCAATAAAAACTGTAGAGTTCAATTCTTGGAAAAAAAAGAAAAAAAAGAACAAAAGCTGAAAGTTAAGGCTGACTCATGAGAAGACCTTGTATCAACTGTAGTGTTTAGTTTCAGTGATTCAGGCAGGAGATGCACAGCTCACCTCTTTTAACTCTGACTGCATAAGTTAACCTGCCATGCGGCACGAAGTCACTGACCTATATTAAAACTGTGAAAAAAAATCAAACACTCTAGGGCTCATGGCATATGAATCAGTGGACTCAACAGCTGCCATGATCGCGCATCTGTCTCCCATGCAGGCGAGCTGGTGGAGTAGTTGAAGTGATTCTGCTCATAAGTTTTAGACCCTGGCTGTGAGAGCAGAGTGGTGCAGTGTGCGGTTGAGTTGAGGTGATTGTGTCTGGTGGCTGATCTCTTAGAAGAGCTGCCTGTTACCTGCTGTGACATTTACGACAGGTACGGTATGTTTCTCTTGTAGCTGTCACAGCAGAAAACAGTCAAGCAAACCTGCAAATCACTCAAGATGAGCTTTGGCTACACAAACTAAGGAAAATGCATTGCGTTGGAAAAAATTAAATGCATGAGGTACTACGTAAAGAAATTGTGAATTTATCCCTTCACTAGTTCTTATCTTATATGCCTCTTTATCTATATGGAATATAAAAACAAAGCATAGTCAGTTTATATGACTATGCTTTATATTCATGACTATAAATATAAATATATATTTATAGCCAAGTGCTGTGAAATCAGTAACTACCACTGTCAGTTAAAATCTCTCAATTTCTTTCCTCTTGGAGGTATGTGTTACTACAGAGTCCCCACTGATAAAGCAATCCTAGTTGAGACTGTGTTGTGCTTTTCCTCCTTAAACATTCTCTCCATCATCCTACCCTGGTGTGCCTGCTTTTAGTCCTCTCTGTGGCTTGTGGCCAGAGTTGCCCTTTTCAACTTCTCTCCATATGAAACTAACAAACAGCCAATGAGGGTCCAGGAGGGGTTAAAGCCAACAGGAAGTCCATGGTTGGGAGCTCTGGTTGGGTGGAGGGCAATATAAGGATGAGAAAAGGTGCTGGTGGGCTGAATCCCTGGGGAAAAAAGCAAAAGGAAGGTAAAAGTTAGGAAAAACGTGTGTTCACAGGTGCAGATACATGACATGTGCTGGATTATATGTCAATGTATGAAACCTTTTGTACGGTGCGACTCAGATGTGTGTCTCTACGTCAGTATAGCCAGGAAGGATGTCTCCATTGGAGCAGCTCTTGGGCTCCTCCAGTGGCGGTGCAGTGGGCAGCATGTGGGCAGTCGTGGACGTCTCCTCTGGTGATCCTGCTGCCTGACCTCGCTGGAGCCTGAAGTGTATCAGGGGCACAAAGAACAGCACCACGCCCCCCACCATAGGAGGCACCCCAGCCAGGGAGAAGGCTACCGTGTAGTTCCCAAAGTAATCATGTAGGAGACCTGGGCAGTGGCAGCATGGGGATACATATAATGTTATTCTGTCCCACTGAAACACAATATTTACCAAGGAGTTCTTGATGTGATCAGTGACAGACAGGCATCTTATTGTATTTCTCATCTAACTTGTGGAAAAAAGTAAATAAAATTCTACTGTCTGTAAGTTAAAGGTATCACAAAGAGTTTTTGACCACTTGTAGCATGATGCTGCAATATTTTAAGTGGGTCCCCATTTGGTTTGAACCATGCATACTGTATATACAAGCATGTGCAATATAGCATCTGGGCAGCAAGATTCACATCCTGCTGTCGGTTTCGTACTCTTCCACTGACTGACAGCTGGAGGCGATAATGCAGCTCTTTAATGCTAGGCTTTAATGCTAAGCTAGGCTAACCACATCTTGGCTCCAGCTCCGTAGAAACAGGCATGACAGCTGTATGAATTTGCTCATCTAACTCTTGAAGAGATGGCAAATATTTTACAAAAACGATTGTTCTAAAAGAGCAACGCAACAACTGAAAATCTTGTTTTTGCTGTAGTTACGTTGGTGCATACTCCACAGTGTGTCTGACAATCAGCACTGTATAGAGTGAAATTTCCTTAGATTTGGTCGGGAATTGTTTTGGTTAATAAAGGCACTATAGCCTGTTTAAAAAGGTCAATTCGAGAAAGTAAGCTAAGTTCTATTTTAATCTATTAAGTGGCAACACAAGATATGGATAGACCGATTATCGGCTGGGCCGATTATCGGCACCGATATTCGGCATTTTGACACTTTTTTTTTTTTTATCCGACAGCCAATAAGAGATCAATTTAAAACTGGGTTATTTTGGCTCTGATGCAGCCTAATCTGTCTCCAGCATTGTCCCACCCACATCACCATCTGATTGGTTACACACAGAGCCACGGCACAGGTAACAGTCAATCAGCAGTGAAAGTTTATAAGAAAACTTTATAAGAGATGCTGCTGACATTTAAACGAAGTTAAGTGTCGGAGTTTGTATTATTCAAAATTTTGATGCCAATATTTTCACTTTTACTGCAAATGAATATCGGCTCCAATTATCGGTTATCGACCTCCTTGACTACTAATAATTGGTATCAGTATCGGCCCTAAAAAAAACAGATCGGTCTTTCTCTAATATGGTCGCAATAATTCTGTCATACATTTCAATTTGATACTAATAAATTTTCAAAACAACAAATCATCTTTAAGTATCATCAATCAAAATCATTTGTTCCCACCAACACCTGGCACCCTGCCCTGAACAGTGGGAGTCAACAAAGAGATTGCACTTTGGTGATACAATACAGTACTAAAGCATCGCCCTGTTTATTCTATGTAAATGTATATCTTCACTCTATATTTACCTGCCTGTAAGCCAAAGCAAACAAACTATATGTACAGCACAGTGATAAAACAAGGTCAACAAGTCTAACACACTGAGCTTGTGACATGAGAGCAGGCGGAGGGGTGTGTGTGCTCATTGTTGCCTGTTGCGTATACATTCTTGCTCATGAACTGTACAGACTGTACAGAACATAGGAGTCGATATAGGAGTAATCTCATTCAGACACTGAGGAGCCTAGCTGCATTTGTTTTGGATTTAGAGTATATTTGTTTTTTAACAGTAATAAAATATTTTTTTTGAATACAATTACACAGTGTGTTTAACTACAGGAGATAAAGTCTATTTAGTCAGAAGGAAAACTAAAACCATATGCCAGTGATAACTACACTGTACTTTATGTCTGGATGCAGGCCTTTGTGTGTGCACACACAAATAGGGCAATCATTTGGCTGATTCAATGATCAACGATCCAATAGCATCGATCCAAAATGAAAACATTGATCAGACATTGTACGTATTGTAGCGTCCCTCACTAAGCAAGACGTCAGCTGGTTTCATTTCTTTGCTAACCCAACACTAACACAACATATAAATCACAGTCCGTCACAAAATAATCATTTGCAATCATTTGCTATAAATCCTATTATCTGATACTAGTCACTGACAAGAACTACAGGGAACAACAGGAGAGGGAACATCAGTTTTTTTTCTCTAAGCTATCCTCCCCAAGGTCTAAATGTTTCTGCTGCCAAAGTGAAATACACATTCTCTATTCAACTATTTTGTTAAAATTAATAAACTAGTCCCATGTGAGACCAGTGTTGGATCAACAGTTCAAAATGGCTGCTTTCTTTGCCAAATGAGAGTCTGTTGATGAATGTAACAGCTAGAGAGCATGAACATTCATCCGGACAATTACATCCAAACCACTGACATCAACCTCCACCATCCTGAGAGCTCCTCATTACTGAGCCAAAGCCACAAATGGAAGGCAGAGTCTTTTGTAGCAAAAGCAGTCCAGGTATGTGTCAAACATAAAAGTGGTTGGCAACAACAAGCCATCAAATGAATGGTCTTCCCTCAGTGCTCTATATACTCCTGTTATTAGAGAGCTGGAGTGAGAGGAGGGGAGGCAGAGGAGACAAAGAAAGTTGAATTCTGAGATCTGACCCTGTATGTACTTTTTTTTCCTCAGGACAAATCCCTGGAGACAGGCTGCAGTTGGCTACGAGCCCAAACCTCTCTAAACACAATTTGCTGTACAATTTATCCTGCTGTGCATTTGTCCCACTCCACTTTTTTCTCCCAACATTTTTTCTGCCCTTGTTCAACTGGTTTTCTCTGCTAATATCAATCAACGTGTTGCACACTGTTACTGCCAACATCCTGAAGTCAGTGAAAGGAGCCAGATCGCTGTGACTTCTCTCTGGATTAATATGCTATATAAATCAGTGCTACGTTGTAACAAACAAGACAAGATTTTTTTTGTTAAAAAAGACCCTGCTTCTCACCGGCGATGGGTGGACCCGCTGTCATGGGAAGAGCCATGAGGCCTAGAAGGTAGCCTATGGCCTGCGAGGCCTGCATGGGCCCGACCAGCTCGAACGCTATGGGAGCCATCATGGTGAGGAAGCAGCCGTCGCACAGCCCCAGGAACACACACACAACCACCAGCCCCTCAAACACTGAGCACTGAGGAATCATTATGGACATCAGGCCCAGAGCCATGAAGGACACGACCTGAAACAGACGAAGAGAACACAAGTTTTCAATGTCTTTATAGTCTGTATTCATTATGTACTGTACTGAAAACTAAACTAGTGTTTGCTTACTCCCTCATTTCTTTAATACTACCAGAGGTACTGATGAGGGCAGAGTATACAGTCTATTAGTTGGCTCATTCTCTGTCCTTGTTGTCCTTGCTTGTACAGCAAAAGAGTACACCCTGCAGCTTGATAAAGACTGACATATTTAAGTGGGAAAAAATGTGGTAAAAATGTAAAGGGCAGGATCTGACGCAAGCTAACGTGCTGAAAGGTGCAGAAAATATTTTCTCTGCCATGAAAATAACTTCTTTAGATTACAGTACTTGCTATATCCCCTTAAATGTGAAAAGCTTGAGTTGGCAGGAGGCTTGCACGACCACCAATGTAGATCATTATAGTAAGAGTTCTGTGGGTATTAAGGAATATATACAGCTGAGGAATTTCCATACATCTCAGTCACATCATCTGTTCTATAGGCTGAGAAAGGTATTTCATATATGTGCTCTGAGCTTTTGTTTACTGCTTCAAAAGACTGCCTGCCTGTTTGTACAAAATCTAAACAGTCATATTATGCTGAGCTCAGAGCTCACGATTAATACTGTGAACTGTGAAGGAGGGTTCTGTGCCTTAACAATGAGCTCAAGTGTTACCTTAAAACCCTTCACAATTACCATATTGTACAACAAAATACAGTGAGTGTTCAGCCCCAGATGAAAGAGAGTAAAGAACAAGCCTCTCCATTTGTAAAAGACCCCTACACAGCCAGTGTGTTTCTTTATTTATGACAGCAGGAGAGAAACTATTGAGCAGCACACTGTTAACACATTCTCCTTTTCAACAGAAAACATGATCTCTCTCTCTCTCTGCCCAATCTAAATGGCCAGTGGTGTATTAATATCACACAGACTTGCACATCTTAAGCATGCATGTCATGCAGTTTCAAGGTTTTACATTTTTTATTAATCAGTCTCCGACACTGTATCCTCTGCTGAACCACATGCTTGATTAACAGCATGCACAGTGAGTGTGCTGCTTATGGCCAACGCAGCCAATGGATTATGTGTACATTTTTAATCAGTAGGAATTGTGTGAATACACACCAGCAAGAAATGACAAATATTTGTATTCTCCTCTCCAACTGCTCCGAACTGCTTTTCTCTGTTCCATTTACTCAGGACTGAATCCTCCCTATTATCTAGGCGGGTGATTCTTCCAACATTCTGGTTCTGTTCTCTATTCTGGTTCTGTGAGTGTGTGCAAATTACAACACGTCGTAATTACAATAACATATAAAATATCATTTTCTTCCTTTTGGTTTCAGATTTTTATTTTTTTTTTACAAAAAAAAAAAAAAAGAAGATGAGACAAGTGATTTACAGAGCAGATATGAATACTGTAACAGAAAAA
Organism: Lates japonicus; assembly: GCA_033238685.1. NCBI lineage: Eukaryota > Metazoa > Chordata > Actinopteri > Centropomidae > Lates > Lates japonicus. The sequence goes on from BRZM01000373.1 coordinate 1,292,741, forward strand.
AAACATTAAACAAATCAGATCCTCTGCGTTCACTGCTCATTTACTCCACTGACACACATTCTGCTGCCCTCTACCCAAGGCCCACAGAAAATGAATGGCAACAGATGGCCCACAGTGCAACAGTGCAGCTCTGACATCAGTCTCCCTCTCCACCTCTCTCCATTTCCCAGGTCAGCTGAGGGACATCATTTTGATATCATCATTTTAACTTTACCATTAATACCCAAGAACGCTATGGTAGCATCTGCGTCATGTTTATCTCTAGCCTAATAAGCCATTAACATCACTGAATCACTCTGATTGCAAACAAAAATCGCTATTGTCCTGCCTAGTAACACAAAATAAATGTTTTAATTGAATAATATAATAGAATGATAACTAGATTGGCACTCAGTAGAGTGCATACCCCGGCCAAGGCCAAGCAATCCTACATGTCTGTCCAGCTCTTATAATAGAAAAAAGCATCATGGGACCATACACTATTTTCTGTCGGAAAATGTCTTATATCACATTGATAAAGAAAGTGATCATAAAATTACTAGAACTGCCCCTTTAGCCGATCTACAACAACATTTTCTTGGTTTGTCCCTGACCCATGCCCCATCCCTCCACCTAGTTTGCAAGTCCAATGCAAGTTAGAAACAGGTTGACAGTCTTAATTATCTTCTCATCCAGATAGTTAAGAGATTTCAATCCCATTGGGATGCAAGTGTTACTAAACAATCTTCCATGTTTTTCCAACAATGCTGGGTATTTACTTTTCAGAAAAAGTAAACTAACAGTAGCTCTGTGACTAAATTGTAATGATAACACACCAGAGGCACAAACTGGGGAGAGAACAAGTGATGTCTTTAAGAAATGAGCACTAGCTTACTTTGCAAAAGATGTACTGAGCAACCCTATGAATGCCAGTGCTGCCCCGCTGACGGCTGTCTTCCTGCAGCCGAAGCGGTCGGTGAACATGCTGACCACAGGTGAACAAAAGAAGATCATGCCCATGGCCAGGGCCCCGACCCAGGCTGTAGAGGAAGAGGAGAGGGGAAATAAATCAGCATCAGTAACACATGGAAAAGATGTACGCTGTGGGTTAAGATAATCTTAGACCTGTATTGTGCTGTATGTAAAGCAAAGTTCAAGTCAATGTCATCAAAATCAAGACATCAAACATATACAGGATACAACAATGTGCAGTACAACTGACATAAGGACAATGAGGAAAAATGAAGTAGCTTTCCTGCATGGAAATAATACACTGAATCATTTTGTCATGTGCAGTCTTTCACCAGATTCTACAGTTCTTGAAACCCCCTCACCACACAACATATGGAGCTGGAGGACTTCCCTTTATTATTATTCACTATTATATGGTCAAACAATTGAAGTGTGTATACAGCCCCCAGTTGGAACTGAAAGTAGGAAACAAACATTGTTACAGGAGAAAGATGAGAAAACAAAGCATCAACATTTTGTATATAATTTCAACAAAAAAGACTGCACAAGTCTTTATGTTTGGGTTAGTTTTACTGACTATTTGCACATGTGCCACCTGTGATCTCATTGGAGGTCACAAGTAAATGTGTGCTTTGTGTTGAATCTTGTACTTACATTGCCTTGTAGGCATTATATAATTCAGACAACATGAATACCTTGATGTAATGTAAATGTCATATATGCAGAAGCTTTAAAAAAACTCTGTATGCATTACACAAGTCTCTCCTCTGTCTCTGTGAAACTCCACCATCTGATGTAACTCGCTATTAATATAAATTTATGTAACTCTGCTCTTTATTGTGTCTTCACTTGCATCATGTACATCAGACACACTCTATAAGATTTCTCATGGTGATTACAGGGATCAAAAAGTGGATCAAAGTGGATAGTCCTGACCCTGTGGTGTAATATCCATCCAGTGTTAAAACATAACGAAACAGAGTGATCCAACAGAGACACTGCGTACCCTGAAGTGCAAACAAACAAATGTCTGGGTCCAGTCTCCTGGGGAGCAAAGGTAGCTTTAATGTCTACCATGGTGTCTGGGCTGTGGGTCACACTGATCCACCACCGCAGTGGGAGTGAGACCAGAGAGACTGATAAACAAGTGAATGGACTGATTTACTGACTTAAACACATGTACATACACATACACACATGGTGTACACATGAAACACGAGTCCTACAGCATATACAAACATTCTGTACTATATATGTTGTATTCATCTGTCGGTACACTCTGTATAGTTTGAGGGTAAGACTGCAACTCGGCCTTCCTATAGTTTATTTATTCAAATGAAACAGGAGAGAGCAGCTTCTGCTATTTAACATGCACTTCATGAACTCCCACCATACAGTAACTTCCTCTACAAAATGTTCAAAATGACTTTCATCGACAGAAAACACTCTATAGGTCTCGGCAAAAGCATATCTCAGGGCATGTACCATGTACTTATATCTTCAAGTTAATTTAACAGGTGCAACAGTAAAGTGGGATAACGCCATATGGTTGTTGTACTTGGCCTCCCAACCCATCTCGACCTAAACACTAAACATAAAAACATATATTACTCAGGGAGAAATCAGGGGCAGTGCTGCATGAGATCAGATTAACCCACTTTTACTTAATAAACCAGAGTTGGGGTTTGGCTTCCCCATAAGCACCTTAGAATTACGACTGCACAGTATTGTACCACTGATCTACAAAGCTAAGAACCACTCTCTTATGGGACTCAGTGTGCTTTAAACTTCAGATTGTCTAACATTGCCTGTAAGCCTCTACCCAACACCTTTCTGAGGTCTCAATCTGTTTTGTTATCGACCACATCGCAAGGGGAATATCTGGCTCTTAGCATCTAAAGTGCTTTGCTTTGCACACCAGCTAGTTCCTAGCTTTGTCCGCCTGCTATGTGATTCTGATCAGGTAGTTTTTGGAGCCTTTTCACTGAAAACAGTTGCCTGTTGTGGCTGAAAATGACACTGGTCAGAGCACTGAGAATGGATCAAGACAACAAAGTTGCAGACTATAAACCAAAACAATCATGCTTAGAGTAACTGCAAAGTTGGGTTTCAAGTTTGTCTTGGTTGTTCACAACAACTGACCCTTTTCACCTTACACATAGTCGTCTGATCCATAGTTGTAAATGTTGTCTACATTTGAATTATAGCAGCTTTGAATATACTGAACTCATAACATTCCACAACTGATCATCAAGCAACAATGTTAAGCAAAAATCATGTTATGCTGTGTTACACATTTATTCTGTTAAGTTCTTACTCCATATTTGCCCTGGGGGCTGAACATATGGCTTTCCAGTATGGAAATAAGCTGAAACATGACCACAATGCAAAACATTAGACTGCTCTGTATGGGCTTTGCTTACAGCAAACTAGAACTCACTCAAAAGAGTGCCAACATTGTCCAGTAATCTCTACAGTTAGGGCTCATGTACTGTGTAGATGACAGAGCATATGCATACATATATAGAGGAAGGTTACGTTGGTGGCAGCACTAAGGTGAAGGCCATGATAGCCATTAAATGATCCTCATGATTATAGTGGCGTCCCAGTTCAGTGGTGGGATCCTTCCGAGGACGTGGTCCACCAGAATAGCCTGCAGCCATGACAGTGTGTGCACAGACATACTGTATGGCATACAGTCAGAAATAAAACATACAGCCCTAAAATTTAATCACATATGTGCATAGCTCTTAAAGTTAATCACCCAAAAAATTGCTTCGCTCAAAACCCCTGACAGAATCAGGTCGATTTTTTTTTTTTCCAGTCCTCTGGTGCCTTGAATCTCAGATATTAATGGCCAGTGTCTTGCTTGCCTCTACTACTGGGATCGCTTTTGCCTTCACTGGTATTTCTCCAGCTTCTCATATTCCTTCTTATTGATGGTGCTGTCACTTAAGACCACTTTATCTATCCTATCTCTAGCACTACTTTATGTTCCTCGTCCATTACCACATGTCCAGTTGGTTTGTTTTGAAGAACCACAGGATCTTCACTCAAGTCATTCTCAGTCAGGAAATGTGGTGTCTCTTATCTGGATATGTGCTGCTACATGTACGCATGCTGCCTCCGCCTGTATCTCACAGTCTCGCTTAACGGTTCACACTTGGCCGCCATGAGCTGTAGAATGTTTTACATTCAATCAGGTTGGTCAGTCTAGTCCTGGATAACTAATCTTTCCATAAGCTTGTGCCATATGCTTTTCCCATATGCTCTTCCAGCACTGTTCATATTTGGCTCTAGATGTGTCTGCATTTTATATGTTGCTGCACTGCCCTATTCTGTGCAGAATGAGGAGTATTATCTATTTCCATAACTGAACGACTGAGTTGTTAGAATGAGCAGTGGCAGCCGCTGTGGCTGAATAGACTAAAAAAGGCAGGAACTTTGATTTTAGTGATAGAAAATCCAAGGAATGTATGTCACAGTGGTGGAATAAATGTGTAACTGACAGCAGTAACGCTTTGCACCAACATGGTCAGAGGTAAAATAACAGAAATCATGAGGATTACGATTACGACTTAAAACCAAAACTGTTAGTTCACCTTTGTGGTCTCTCCCTGGCTGAATATTTTGTTACAGGGAGATGAAACCACAGAGAGACAGTATAGTGTGGAACAACATGCTGAACGGAAAGGAAAACAAGGGCAGGCAGCGTGTTACTGAGGACTGGGGACACATCCTTCAACCATTTACCCAGCAGAAAGAACACAGCGAGGGAGAGTGAAGCAAAATGAAACTGTGTGTGTGTGTGTGTGTGTGTGTGTGTGTTGGGGGTAGTGAGGAAGCTTTACAACAATCCCTCTCTTTACATGAAAGATGCAGTCTGACAGCAAGACAGAGACAGAGAGACGCTATAGGACCCATCTGTACATTGGCGGAACAAACTTCTTGCGGCAAGAGAAACACTGCTGGATTTTTAAAGAGGCAGTGCCATTTAATGCAACAAAAGATTTACCCAGGCTTGTTAACAGGACAACTATGCAGTACACAGGACAACTATGTGTTCTTTGTTTTGTGTACTATATATGTTGTTTTATTGCAGAATAAAACCAAACCATGTGAGAAATAATTCATACCATACTGAATTTCTATACACGTTTGAACATGTGTTGAATTTAATTACATGTCAAATATGTCAACTATGAGTACATAGCTGAAACTATGTGCTCATAGTTGACTCAGATGAGTTCAATATAGATAAGATAGATAAGATATACTTAGTATATAGATTTACTATGTAAATTTGTTCTGGACTCCATCCTGCAGTTCCATAGAAGACAAAACCACACACATCATGTCATATATTAAGTAATAGAAAATCCTATAGTGGGTGAAATAAACTTACAATATACAACAGTTTGCTATACACATCCAGATCTACTAACAATGGCGAAATACTGCACAACCCACGCGGCCAGCAGCTACATTACATAACATGTCATAGGACAGGAGTTCGGGTCGCAGCACTGCTTAAGAAATATCTTGCAAGCCAAACAAACCAGCTTTTCTATTGTTGCGAGTGTACTAACACTGTGTCATTCATGTCATTCAGGTCTTCTCACTCCATTTAAGACTGACATTTAGGTTGTAATGGAACAGTTACCTCAACAATGGAGCCAAAGATTTAAGCTGTGCTACAGCGCAGTAACTACAGCTTTAGACAGTGACACCATATTGTGTTGGCTCTTTATTCCAGGGCACTGAATTTGAAATGAAACAATGAGGCCAAATTGCAGCTTTAATTTGAGGGTGTTAATATTCTTATCAGCTGATCGGTGTATGATTTATAGCTATTTAGTCCCTCAGACAGCAAGTAAAGCAGGAAGTACTTTCAAAGAAAACTGTTCACAGTGTGCTCTGTGGATTATCCTGAGTAACAAAGACATTGTTCCTGGAAAGACATGTTGCTACTGATGTTTTCAATGCTTTGAGCCAAAACCAAGAAAATATTATTCACCTCCAGCGTATTGGGTGGCAGCAGATCCAATGTGCCAAAACAATCAAATGACTGTCCAAATGCTTTCTGAAGGCAGTGTTTGTGCGAAAAATAATTTCCCATCGACACAGGGAGGAAATATTCTATCTGCTAAACAATGCAACATATTGTGTTTGCAACTGTCTTGGGCACTTGCCATTAAAGTAACAATAGCCGTACATATTTTTGTAACATTAACGGAAACGCAAAGGTACACGACTATAGACTTGGTACGGAAGCCCATTCCCTCAAGGCTACATAAAATGCCCTCAGCAGGTGCTTTGGGTGGACAATGTGCTGTTGTATGACATACGTCATTATATCATTTCAACTGAAAAACACAGTGAAAACAGTGGTTTTACACTGTAGAAATCTAGCAAAATTAGACACAGAAATCCATTGTGCCTTTTTATGGTTAACAGTGTACACTAGCCAAAGACTGTAGCAGTGGGTAGATTTAAAACGTACATTGGGGCATTATAAACAACAAGGTCGGGTAGCAAACTAAGTGATAACTTCACTTTTATCATTACACAGAGAGGCAAGCGTGCAAACTGTTCACCAGAGCAGAAGTCTGCAAATATTCCAGTTGAATCCTCACTTAGCTTTTTAGCTTATCTTAGCTAATTCCTCACCAGGTCACCACCATCAAGACAAACTTAACCCTCCTATGTGTATATTGCTGGTTATACCCTTCATGAGCACACAAGAAGAGCAGAATCTTCATTTTGAGAGATTTGGTTTAGACAAACAAAGGAAAGCAAAACAAGCTAATGAACAACGTGGGTAGCAGATGACCAGCACAAGTAGCCATGCAAGCAAACTATGGCACATGCCAATACAATAAAGATATAAAATATGAGTTAATACTACACTATTATGTCAGAGTTCCCCATGTTTTCAACAAAGAGGTGCAACATAAGCTACTGTTGTGTAATGAAAAGGGTATTGTGCTAATAAATCCTTGTTTTAGCTTCAGTTACCAAGCTGGCTAGTTACCATCCAGTAAATCAGGTCAGACTGCAAAGTTTGCAGAGGATTGCAGGTGTTAGACAAAGTCATTTGAGGGACCAGCTGTTGCAGATGTGTTTGGAGTGTTTTCAAACAATTCAGCCTCAGCCCACGAATGTCTCTGACAGCAGGAACCTCTGGATGATCCATGAGTTGTTTACTTGGTACCACTCGCTAACAATCATCAATTCCTTCAGATGTTTAGTAGTCACATCATGCTCCAAGCTAACAGTAATCACTGCTGTGCAATCCACTTGTGTTGACACTATTAATTATTCAAGATGTAGTGTATGTAAGGATTTATATTGGATATGTTTAGCAAAGAGAACAGTGTAGCAACACAACTTGGTTTTTCTGCCTATACTAGCTTCACTCCTGATACACTTTCTCCACTCCTTTGTGTCGGCAAGGGAGAGTCTGCTTTCTTCTTCCATCATTATTTCCATTTGCACCTGCTGGAAAACTGCCTATGAATAAATACCATAACGATGAGCCTGCATTCGACAAAAACACTTCATCCCTGTGTTTGATCTTCTGTATATACCTGCTTGTGTGTGGAGCACTTTAGAGACTCTGATCTGACCTGAACCCATTCCCCTGCCCTCTGGAATGCCAAAAATGCCACAGTACTCCCTGATCTGCCAACCTGGGATTTCCAGCTACCTTGGCGATGCTGAAGAAATCTGGGGCAGCGGAGCTACAATGCAACACTACAGAGAGCACAGCAGTGTGTTAATGACTGGAGAAGCAGCACAGTCACCTGTTTGAATCTTGGCGAGAACATTCTGTTCACTGTTGGCTTTGAAATGTTAGCAGCCACTGAGCGTTGATCACATCTGATACAATGAAAGAGAGATCTCATATCATATTTCCTATCTAATTGTTAATTTGAAGCCTACAGGGATGCTGGAGTTTCCTCCACCATTGAATGGGTGGAATGGGACTTTTAAAGAGCTTCTAATTCAACACAAATTTTATTAGCCTGTGTTTCAGTTATGTTTTAGAGTCCAGAAACATTTAGAATAAATAGTGATAGAAATAGTGATATTGATTTTACCCCAATACTAATGACTGCCAAGCCAAATAACACAGAGATAAGGTTACACAAAGAGGACAACACTTAAGCAATTTTGGAAAATTTCAGGAGCACGTACCAATCTCTGCTTAGATTTATTTGTATGTTACCACTGTTACTGCAGCCACGTTGAGCTATTCTGAAGCACTGTATATGATTTAGAGCGTGTTGATGTGGAAGTGTGGAACAGAGCCCTCAGATACCTTTCTGTTTTCCAACTCGTGTTGTTAAAAGGCTGGTTTCCTATATGCAAGCCTAGACCCATGAGCCTATTTGTGGTATGTGCATGTCGGTTGTACATTATCAGTCTATTTTCAACATTTAATTTGAAACTCTCTCAATGCCCAGATGCTGCTGTCAGTAAGATTCATTGGCTTTAGAAACTCCTTTACTGATGGAGCAGTGCTACTAATGGAGCCTGAGTTTCATCACTCTTGCCTTGATGTCTTTGCACAAGGCACCAAAATTCTCTTAGAAAAAGAAAATAATTTTTAAAAATAAAGTTGATATTTCTCAGTAACCTCCTCAGCTCTACGTTTTGTCACAATATGTTTTGATGAGCCTCTGTTTCTTTATCTCATCACAGCCCTCCTCATCTGTCTCACACTAGCGGCACATACAGTAGATGGAAATTGTTTCAAGGATCAATGAAAAATTAATCACTTGCTCACTCAGTCCCTTTCTTCTGCCCCTTCACACACACACACACACACACACACACAGTCCCAGTTTTTGCAAACTCTGCTGCAGCAGAAACAGCACTGCAGTCTCAACTTCTCTCCCATATTTGCCGCACCCACGTTCTATCACACATCACCTCTCTCATGAGGGGTCTCACTCCCCGCTGACTGTAAAAGCACCACGGTTCTTGTTTTTAATTTTGAAGGAATGTCGAGTTGTGTACTCGCACTCGGCGCACACCTTGACATACCGGCAGTTTTTGTGCGTGTGACCACAACAGGGATGAAACCTCTGACCGTGCCATGCTGTAATCAAGCAAAACAACACCATCTGCAAGTCATAATCCTCTCACCTCTCCTTCATTACGTTCTTTTATTTTAAAAAAATAAATAAAAAGGCAGTACTGATCCCCCACCTTGTTACTCCTGAGCTATTTTGAAAATCTCTTGTTTACCCCTGAAGGCTTAATAAATAGCCAGCATAACCGAGCTTGGTATAAAGACCTAATGGTAATCTCTAATCAAGATTTAATCACATCCCAATCTTTTCTTGCCGCCTTACCGTCCTGTAGTTTTTGGGGGGTTTTTGGTGTTTTTGTCTGTACTTTTAAAATGTTCTGTACATGTGATTTTAACATTTGCTGTCTGCACTCTCTAGTTCAAAAGGAGCCTTTACAACTGTGACTATTGTAGTTAAGCTGTTCTCCTCTGTTTTCTTCTGCTGCTGAGGGGAAAAGGTCAGGACTCAGCCTACTCGCTTAATCCTTTCACATATGAGAACAACCAAGAATTAAAGCCAAGGAACGGCTGGAGATGAAATCCTTAACAAGCCAAAAAAAAGGAGGAGAGGGGTGGGGTAAACATAAACACCTTGATAGCAACAGCCCTCTGTTGCATGCGACATATATGGAATATCTCAGGTTTCACATGACTGTTGAAAAGCAGCTACCAGTCATACTGTATCTGTTTTCATGTCCCTGGCTCTCTACCATACAAAACCAGAATGTAATGTGACGCTGCTCACAGAAACAGCAGTTTCAAGATGGCAAAGTGTGACATACCATTAAAGATGCTTACATAAACAACTCAAATGAGCTTGATCATGTCTGAGCCTTTGGTTTATCCTCAATCCTCCTGTGACTGTCTTCACGTCGATGATAATAATAAAGGGTTGAATTTGTTCCAGGGAACAGTCTAAGAACCATAATCCCTTCCCACATCCTGACCTTAACCTTTGCTGGTGATTGTGGAATTTGACAGGAAGTTCAGGAAAATACCCATTCCTGTTACACACTGCTCCCCTCCTCAAAAAGGTTTCTTTTCACTAAAATTGGGACAGGTCGGCGGACTGCTTTTTACACCAGCTCCCATTCGGTCAGGACTGCTCTAGGAGAGGGTCCAATTTCCCACATAAGTACTCATTTAGTCAGTACTTGAGGCCCAATACAAGAGGCCAGTACTCTTATATGCAGGACACAATCCTCCAGAGATCCGGACCTCAGAAGTGCTCCAGAGACAAAGCAAGAAAATGTCAGTTCCCTATTAACTATTGATGGATCATCAGTGGAGTCTTTGTTCTATGGTTTTCAAACTTCATCTACAGGTTGATTTATGAGCAAAAAACAAGACTGAACTCTCTTATTCCTTTAAAGTAACATCAATGATTTCTATATTAAGATGGATTTCTTTGTCTGCCTCCTCTCCTGCCTCCCTCATTACTCTCTATCATAGTCAAGACTGAAGCATCCAGTAAATAAAGAGATATTATCTGAACATATATCAGTGAGGGCTTTTGCGTTATAACCCTCAACAAAATGATTTGAACTAAAGCATGCAGGGAGACAGAGGGGTGAACACTGGCCTTATTTTTGTCATGTACGCCGGAGTCACGGCCAAGTCAACAGCATCTTTATTGTGTCACAATCAATATCAGTTCCTGGAATTATCACGAGGTCTTTTAGTCTTCTTATACAGTTCGTGGCAGAAATGTCCCAGATTTGAATACAGCATAGGAACATTGTTACGTGTCATCCCCGTCTCTCTGCCTTTGATACAGTCTAATGAAAGAAAACCCCCAAAAATGAAGGGAAATAAAAGATGAAATGTTAAATATTTCACATTCTGTGGAATATTTACGGGAGAAAAACTTCTGAGTAAAAGCAAAGTATTGTTTTGCATGTCCCGCTTTGGAAAAGTAACTTTAGTCACGGCCTTTAACTACAGCATGGTCACAGATTTACAGAATGTGCATTGGTACATTTCTATACGTTTCAGTCCTCAGGGTAGAGGACATTATCAAAGGCCCATTTGTGACAAACTGAAATGGATTTGCACAGACTGGTTAATAGAGTTAGAATAACAGTGGTGTTAATGAATAGATGGCAAGTCCAGTGTTGGTCAGTGGACTGCCTGTTAATCATTTAACATAAGTGATGGTGCTCTCTAAAACATGGAACTCAAACAAGGGCTGAGGGGCATTTTCAGGGTGCATTAACACTCAATAAACAAAAATAATGCAGACTGTGTATGTACTGGAGAGGCACGTGTGTCACTTGACACGATGGTTAGTGTGCCGCTTTAAGTGCAACGTAAACTCACTTGAACTCTGAGCTGACCCACATCCCCTTTAGACTGATATAGTGTGTGGCATATATACACTATAGGAGCCTCAACATCATATAGGCTACTGTTATCACGCTGCTGTTACTTATAGAAAGATATTTGTTTTTGTCACGCTGACGTTCCCTCCTGTGATCAGCCGGTGGAGATACAAGTTTCCCACCTTTTAATTTTTCATATCAGTGATTGTAATCGAGCGTGTACCCAGTACAAAATGTACTTCTGTCCACCAGTTGATGTGCTGTTTGATCTCACTGTCCAGCTCATCTCAGCGGACTGTACGCTACTCACCCACTTTGAACTGAGACGTCTTGTCTTCGGGATCTGCGTGCTCCTTCACCAGCATCATATGCAGGATGCCGAAAGAGTTTTGGATCCCGAAGATGGACCCGTTGCACCAGGTTGCGGCGAGAACCACCAGCCAGCCGAACCCCCCCTCGGGCGGGACGAATCCGGCTCCGTGGCCGTGCCTCTCCACCTGGACTCCCGCGTCGGAATCGGAAGCCGGGGAGAGGGGCGGCTTGCACCCGGCCTCGATCAGCTGCGCGGTGCTGTCCTCCTGCACGATTTTGCACTCGCTGCCGGCCGCATGATCATCCTTGCTCCTGTCCGCTTCTCGGGGAGCATCTCTCTGCTCCATCTGGGGATCCGCAGCCGGCTGCTCCGTCCGGCACACTCCGCTGGACGGCTGATTGTCTAACCCGTTGATCCCCATGCTTTCTGGTCTGGTCGAGAGGTTACTGTGGGCTCTTGGCGCACATACATGAGATATAGGTCACTGACATAAGAGCACCGTTTTCAGTAACAGATTTGATTGGCTATCTGTCAAAATGTACGAGACAGTCGGTCCTTTACTGACAGATGAGCCTCCTACACGCAGCCTGTAGCCCAGGTCTGAGCGTCAACTTCAGCGAATGAACTCCAACCTGCAGACGTTAAATGTGTCATTCTGGTCGGAGGTCTGTCTATTTCCAGGAATTAGCAGGCACCGCCTATTTCTCCTTTTAATGTGAGCCCGTGTTTGTAGGAGCAGCCTATACAGACCCACACCATGTATTTACTTTTGCTGGCTTTCCTGCTCGGTGCCAAACGCGAATCATCAACCTGCGAAAACGTCCGCTCAGCCGCGACACCGTATCGTCCCGTCACGCAGCCCGCACACGGTCCGCAACATCCCCCGGTGGCAAAAGAACTGTTCCAGCGCCCCTCCTCTTTCATCCGATATCTTCACGCGGTGTAAATGTGAAATAGGTAGGCCCGTGTGGGACCCGGAGGCTGTCTCGACTCCTAAGTGTCAACACGGTTACGGCCGTCATTCAACCGCTCGCCCCCGCCTCCTTTCCCCGGCGGATGGACGGTTGGGACCAATGGTGGAGCTTCGGTACAGCTACGGTACAGCGAGTGGGACGAGTTTATACTTCGTGTCTCGTCGGATTCACGTAAAGACCCGAGTATTTCTCGGACTGGACGGGCAACGACATCCTGTAGTTATCCGCCGAAGGCGACATCTGTCATGAATGTTTTTTCGGTTTAGACAGGTTTATAGGATAAGCGGGCGTGTAGCTACACGTTTTCATCATGGAGGGAGAGGGGCTGCTGTTGTTTACTTCCGTCCAGCCGTTAAAGATGTCTCTCTACACTGTTGCACGTTGAAAACTACATTGGTTTAGATTCAGTGACGGTTAGAAGCTGTAAGCTATAACCTTACTGTGATTGAAACGACAAAGTATTTAGGTATTAACAGTTAGATACGAAGAGACAAGTTAGTTGGTCCTTTAACGACTAAAAGATGTGGCGCTGTATCGCGTATTTTAACGGCTTCCTGTCCCTTTTAGGCTACAGTACGTGATGTTTCCTGTAAATACTGTACTGAGAGTTAAAGGCTACTTCCAGGTTCCCGCCCATTTCTGGTCTAACTGCAGCTAAAGTTGGTGTCTTATCTCCAGTGGTTCAAGATATGTCCAGTAACTAAATAGGCTGTATTTACTTAAGTACTTATACATTTCTTACTTTATTAATGTGTAAGCAGCTTTTACTTTTACAGTTGTTTCTAGGTGGTTTAATCTACATCAATTCTGCATGTTTAATAAGCATAAAATCAAAATTCAGTACAAATATATTATTTAAATACTGTAATTATGTAAATGTACTTACTTCCCATTAGTGATCTGTAGTTACTGCAGGAGATTGTAAATACAAAGCATATAATCAGTTAATAGAATATTATATATGTTTATATTCTGCCTACCCAGTAGTATATAAAAGGATGATAAACAAAACTAACAATAACTGATGATAATTCTGTACTTTTACTTAAGTATAAATTTAAATGTTTCACATTAAGTACTGGTTAAAGACAAATTTAGAAGTTAAAGTACTAGCAATACAATAGTGTAAAAAAAACCTCATTAGTGTTATGATTAAAATGTTCTGTTGTTGAAATGTTGTTGAAAGTTCTGCTCCTAAAATAATGCAGCATATTTGAGAAACTAATCATACTGTATGTTTTACTTAAAATGTAAATCCCCTAAGCAACGAGTAACTATAGCTGTGACATAGATGGAGTGGAGTAAAAAGTGAAATATTACCCTCTGAAATGTGGTGGAAGTACTAAGGTAAATTACATTACAAGTACCTAAAAATTGTACATAGGTGTACTGTTTGAGTAAATGTACTTTCCATCACTGTAATTGAGTACGCAATCACTGTGGTATTTAAGAAAAACATCTGAATTCTTCATAAAGCACTGACAAAAACACAACATTTTGTGGGCGAAACTTAGTCTAGGATGATCATTATTTAGTTTCTGATGTAGGTCAACCGTTCACTTTCTAAACAAAAGCTGCTCTGCGTCTACTGATTCATCCAGCTGAAAGGATGGGAGGGTGGGGGGGGGGGGCAGAGAGAGAGAGAGGGTCTCCAGGCTGCGATAATTAAAGGAAGAGAGAATTTCACACTTGAGCAGAGTTTTCAAGTGAGTGAGCAACAAAAATGCCTGCTGGAGTAGAGACTGCATTATAATCCTCCTGAATATGACCTATGCATTGTATACCATGTTGGTGTTACAAAATGAGAGAAATGTTTAACCGGACATCAACATTTTGATCTAAAAATACAGATTTTAAAAAATAATTTTAAAAAATGTATTTTTTTGTTATTTGTACAGTGTGTTTGGACATCACTTCTGCCTATTACAGTGGTTCAAATAACAAATCAAATCAAGTCAACCCATTACATTTACGTAGATAACCAAGAATTTTTTTTCGTAGAGATACATCAAAGGACATCTGGTTGTTCCTTTTTTTTTTTCCTTAATTCATCTGGCCAAGTGCGAGTAGACGACAATAACAAGCATTCACCACTGAGCGGAGCCATAACTTCTTATTGAAGGGGTTGTAAGGCTTGCAAGAACAAGATCAAGTTTGGAGATTGCCCAATAGTTACATTCACTACAGCTGATTCCAAGAAAGCTTTTCCTAACATATTCACGGTTCAGTTTATTCATACACAAAATCATTAAAATCTTAGCAGTCCCATCCCAACCAAACAGAACCATAGATTACCATAACAGTCATTAATTAAAATAATAAAACTATCTTCCACAATAAGAACTATGATATTTTTAAAAAACTGTCAGCACAGTTTTCACTAGCATGAAAAACTAGAATTAAAGTGACTTTAGAGGTACAGTAGAGTTTACATCCTTACAACCTTGTGGTTGTACTTTCAGACCCTATGAGGGATAAAAGACAAAGAAAACCTTCTGTGTGACAGGCGGCCTTAGCTTTCTGCTGCATTTAATATAGTTTAATAGGCCTTAGATGATTTTGCTGCTTGTAACATAGAAGTTGTTTTTGTGGCCCTCTGAACATTGAAGTCCAGACAGTTGTGATCAGTCAGTGCCCCTGTTCTTTTATAGTGGTGCCTCAGGCTGTTGTCCAGCTCCTATTTCATGGTCATTATTTCAGTGGACTGTCTAACATTGAATGCCTCCCAGAGGACTAGACTAAGAGGACAAAGTTAAACTCATTTAATGTTTTTTTGTTTTTTTCAAGTAAAGTGAAGTAGGTTTATTTGAACATTTAAAAAATACAGATGAGTGATATTAACAACCAAAAACATGCTGCAGTATGCACTGTAAATATTGACTGTGATCTTGTGTAGTCCTGCAGTCATACCAACAGGTAACCAACACAAAGAGTATGACCAGCATTCAGACTTTCCAGTCATGCTATGTGTATTTGGCATTGTTGTGTAATCTATTTGACATGTGACACATTTTATTGCTCATCAGAAAACACATTAGACATCTTAACATGTGATGTCTGTATTTGTTGCTATAGTATCACCACTTGATCCAGTCAAAATAAATCACTGTGTCGTTTTATGACATTAACAGGATACATAAATGAGTCTCTAAATGAGTCTGACGAAAGTTGATATTACCATATATGGAGATTCACTCCAGCAGGGCAGATTCAAACTGAATTCCACCTGTTGTAGGATATTTACTCTTCCAATTTTACATTGTTTAGAATTACACAAGTATGCAGTGGAGGAATGTGAGACTTCATCATCAGATGGAGCTGGCTCATCATCACACTGCCTGTTTCCAATTAGCCCCTTGAGGAACAGTAAGGTCATATGGTCCACTGCTAAATATAGCAGTTCACACAACTTTAGAGTCTGGTTACAAGACTACTCTGGGATTCCTTTTGAATGAAATGGGAGGTCAAAAGTGTTGGGGATACAGAAAATGGTGGTGCTTCCTGTTGAAACTGGAATACTTTAAATCCTCAGAGAGGTGTGGGTAGCAGAGGGAATGAACATCTGAGGGAGGCCCACACATGTCTGAGTCGAAACAAAGTCACTGAGAAACCATGGCTGGCTGAGTATGAGTGAGCGAATATGAAAGTAGAAGTATTTTTGTTTTAGCTTGGTAAATGTATGTGGGGATTTCCTGCCTTGAATAACTATTAGTTTATTGAGCCAAGAAACAAAACATATTCGGTGGTTGTGAGGATTTACAACGCTCTGGTGAAATTGTGCCGCCATCTGCGATCAAAAGATGGTGGTGGCGATACGTGCAGGTTGTCTGGTTCATCTCCAGCAGCGTGCTCAAACACGTTGTGTGATGGGAGAGGGAATCTGCAGGGGTAGAGTCATTATTTCGCAGTGTGACTCACACTCTGCGCCTTCCTTTATTCCTCTGGAGCCTCAGAGCCGCAGTTTGTGCAAAACTTCAGCGCACTGGCCTCCTCACTGGCAGCGGAAAATCATACAGAATGAACGCTGTCTCCTCAGCGATGTCACCCATTTTCTAGAAAACTATTGAACATTTCATTCAGTTAATGTGAGCACTGTGACAGCTTTACTCATCAGTGTGTGAGGGTGTGTTTGAAATGGATGACAAGTGTATCAGTGGTGCAGTCTGTTGACGTGTCTTGTGTTGTGATTGGTTTCATGTGAAAGGTCAGCTTTGAATGAGCCACCCAGCCATGACCAGGAGTGTAACTGAACACTGACAGCTAGCCCATTAGTCACTGACGCTCTACTGTATATATATGTGACATAACAGAATGGGAATGTAAGTTGTTTTAAGGGGCTTACTGGGTGTCATAATCCATAGAAAATGGCCAGAGTCCTTTTGTTTTTCTTTGTGTTAAGTCATAAGTACATGATCCTCAGAGCCAAAGTACAAGAGCCAAGAAAAAATAAGGTCAATCAAAAACACAGACACTTCACACACTTGTCTGAGTTCGCCTATCGTCCCCCTGATTTGAACATGAGAGAAGTTCTTCCGTGCGCTGATGTAATCTCACCCGCTCACAAGTATGAGCTATTCTACTGGAAGTTCATACAATATTAATAGCTTTATTGATCACAGACCAGATCGCCCCCTCTGCTACAGAAACAGTGACATATTTACAGTGCCACGTCCCCACAAACCACCATTGTTATGTTTCTGTGTGTTTGTTCAATCATTCAAAAAAACAGTGTGAGATGTTTCATCACTCATTCACATGCTCGTTGCAGTTAGAAGATAAAATGCCACTTGACCACATGACGCTGAGTGATGAAATACCAAATAACTACTGTCTGAAGATTTCTGTAAAGAGTGAAGTTGTACTCAGAGTTCCTGGAGACGGACTGTCTCGTTCAGGAATGAATGTTGAAATGAATCACTTAAGTTAGTGATAAGTCACAGCAACCTGTACCACCCTGTTACTGGCAAGCTGTTGCAACTTATCAGCCCCTGACATTGTGGACAGGGGGACAGACAGGGTGAAAGAGATGGTTGTCTTGTGCAGACAAAACAAACGGACGCTTAAAGCTGAAAAAAAAACAGAGAGATGAGGGTAGAAGGAGAGAGGAGAAGCTCTCCTCCCATCTACGTCCATGGCTATAGGATATATAGTCAGGATATATAGATCTTAGTTATCATGTTATCATGCTAACATTTGCTAATTAGCACAGTACAGCTGAGGCTGATGGGAATGTCTGTAGTTTTGCAGATATTTGGTCATAAACCAGTTTTGGACAAGCAAAAATTTGACCTGATAGCAAGCTCAAAGTTCAGGGGACGACCAAGGTTATTAAAGTTCATCCTGACAGGGACATGAATGTCTTGTATCAAAACCACAAATATTGATCTCATGTTGGTACTAGAGGAAATGTCAGGGGATCATCACAATTTTTAGGATACATTTCATGGGAGCCATAGCAATTTAATGCCAATCCATCCAATAGTTTTCGGGCTATTTCAATCTTAACCAAAAAATGTTAACCTCATGTTAGCGCTGGCAGAAAAATCAGGGTCTTTATCCTCTGGGGACCATGAACATCTGTGCCAAATTCCATGGTAGTCCATTTAATAGTTGTTGACATGCTCAGTCTGGAAAGAGGTCCCAAGTGGTGGACTGAGCAACCAACAGTTACACACTGAACAATTATACAACTACACACTGTCCCACAATTAACGATATTTTTAAATTTTTCTGAACTGTTCTCCCCTAAAATCTGAATCCGGGGAGTAACGGTGGCTTTATGGTCATCAGTTAAAAAGTTTGTTCTACCGCTGTAAAAGTAATTGTACTTTTCTGTTAAAGTTCATCTTTTCGATGTCTGACTCAAAGCAGCCGCCCAGCATTCAAGATCACAGCTCTGTCTGTCATATTGCCCAGAGAAAAGATCATTTGGATGTAAGATGCTCTCCATGTGTATGACAACAGGGGCCAAGAGGTGTATCATTACTGGCTGACGTATTTCACCTTAGAGCCACGCATTTCCTAAGCACTCCCACATGATAACTGTCAGAGATTTTAAGTTTCTTCCACAGAACCAGTGAGCGACAAAATTTACTCCCTCACATGTAAACCACCCATGCTTCCTTCAAACAAGCACATATGCTAGAGATTTAGACAAGAGAAGGAATCCAAACTATGATGCTGGTTTACCAGACACCAAAATTCAGCCTGTCGACCCATTCAAAATTGTCATTTTATTTCAGCATTTTGGCAACTTCGAAATATATATATATTTCTTTTTCTCCTCTTTTTTTTCTTTCTTTTTCTTTCCATTACTTTTAAACAAAAACATCTTACATTACATAACATGTACAAAAAGAAACACATCACTTACAAAGACAAGAAAAAGTACACTTTTTAACACTATAGTTTAACAGTAAGGCAGATAAAGCTCTATATAAAAACATTTGACAAAAGTTGTTGCAGTTTCAATAGCTTTTTGGGGTTTTGAGTGCTGAATTGAGTAAATATGCTGTTTGAACTCTGCTGAAGTATGATTTCTCACCTGTAAATTTCCTTTTATGGATTTTGCACTTGACCATTTTGATAAGATTTTCTAATTTACACATAAATGTTTTTCTGCGTATCATTTTCCAGCAGACCAAACAACACATTCTTCCAACGTAAGATAATACTTTCATCAATGTTTTTAGTAATAAAAGCACATATGTTTTTGTTTTTTTACTTAGTTTTCAGCTGGATAGAAAGGGAAGAGCTTTAAAGAAATTTCCCTGATTTTATTGGCAATTAAGTATCGATAGAGGCAAGTTCAAGATGAGCAAACAGGCTCATCAGACAGGAGACATGTGATCAAAAGCTACTCCTCAGCTACCCAGGAAAGATGAGCAGGTCTGGGTTTTTGTGCACTCATTTTGGATTCCTTCACATTCAGTTTTAATATGTACATCTATACAATATATTCATGCATGTACGCAACTACACACAAGATAAACAGTACATAAATTTTTACTCTAATTCCTGTACTGTTCTAAGTGCCTGTACATTTAAGCCCATTTTCAGTGTAATTTATTGTTTCTGTGTACTCAGGCCTTATCTTGTGAACATATTATTACATGGTTTTGCCTTTAAATGAACATAACATGTTGATTTATATATGCAAGTGCAACTTCTCACAACCCCACTTTGCTTTTTGTTGTTGTTTTTTCTCTTTACTACTTAGTAAGAAACTAACCTTGCATATGCACTTGTATTTAACAATAAACACATTCTGTGTCAAGTGAACCCAATTTTTTTAAAGCTGAAGTTGCTCAGATTTTGTTTGTTTAATCCTTGGGGTTTTTAAACTGGAAAACAAGGAGGCTCCTACCCTGGTATTTTTCCTCTCATCTGTGCGGGCACTTGGAAGAAGAAAGAACTTGGCTTCTTTGCCAGCTTCACCCCATAAAAGGATGAGAGAAGAGACAGCCTTTATCGTTCCCCTCCAGCTTGTCACAATGGTGGCTACATGAGGTGGAGGAGGTCTATAATAAATACACATGCATGCATTCTTCACCCCCTGCTCTCAAAGGGACATGTAAACACACACACAGAAGTGACCTTATGTCCCGATCGTTCCACGAGGACACCTGCAGAGCATGTGGGAAGTTTAGCTCTTAAAAAAAAGTTAGCGAAAACAGACGGCTACACCTACAGATTACACAAACACATGCTGCAACAAGCACAAGCCTGCCTCCTGCTGCTGCTCAGCAGATTAATATGCTGAGAGGCTACACAGGCACATGGTGACCCCCCCTCTCTTCCTTTCACACAGTCTCACAAAAATTCCACACAAAGCAATATAAAAGCCCAAACGATGGCTGGTTGGAAGCTTTGTTGAGAAAGAGAAGGAGGAGAGAAGTGAGGGAAAAAAGACAGCGTATGAAAGAGTGCAGGGAGAGGCAGTGAGCGGAGAAAAACGAGGGGGTGTTGAGGAGGAGGAGAGTCTGAGGGGAACGGCTTAAGAGGGTGAGAACTTAAGAGTGAGTGAGCACACGGTGAGAGCAGAGAGTCTGAGAACAAGGCAGAAAGACTTCAAATATCCATCAGCATCAAACAGGTACAGTAAACTATTAGAACTCTTTTTTTCTGTTTGTTTTTCTTTAGTTTCCTTTCACTTAATCACTGCTGTGATATTGACCAGATGCAAACCACTGGAACGTTTACAAGTTTATCCTTAGAGATTCAGTCATCAGTGTCAGCATTTCAAGGCATGGGAAAAGATCCTCTAACTTATAGAGTTATTTTAAAGTGAAATTAAAATCCATGTGTTTTTTGATTCAGTTCTGGGTTCCCACAGAACTCAGCTGGCTTGCTGCCAAGAGAAAAGTGCTGATGGGGTCACCCCAATAGGTGATTTTTTTTCTTCCAGCACTCAGCGTTTATTTATCTAAAGCTGTTTACAGGATGGAAATGAGAACATTGCAAATGTTTGATTATACACAAAGATGTTTCCTAGCCATAAACAGTGGTGAAATAGCATCCTTGTGGCATGAATTAGGCCAAATACCTTTCATCTCCTAAGACTCTGAACAAACTTTTTTGGTTTATCTCCTCTTTGACATATCCAAATAACAAAAGGGTGGAAAGATCTCACATGCCCTATCTCTTACCTTTAGTACCACTGCAGATAATTGCTGGCATGTTTGTTTTTGTCTCATATTGTAACCAAGTTTGTATTTTGGTTTCTGTGTTTTGACACAGTGACCACCTCCTCAATGACTTCAGCTTCTTGATTTTAGTTTCTTTATTCATATTTATTTACATTTTAAATTCTTTTGTATAATTGACCTTGATTTTTATAAATTACAAGGTCAACTGAGAAACAATCGCTGAGGATTTATTTCTTCCCTTATCGCTGTATTATTTTTGAAGTGACCAATACTTCTGATAATCATTCTCATCATGATCATTTGTCATTTCTGTCCACAGAGATGACGTCACTGTTCAAGAACCTGGCTGTGCTTCTTCTTTTTCTGATTGCCACACCACTCCTCCACTCCCACCTCTTCACTCATGCCGCCTCTGCCTCCCCTCCCATCACACATCCACGAATCATATTCATGCCTGATTTTGGCTCGGACGAAGACGACGCTGACGATGACCACAGCCCTCCTCCTATAGTGCCATTCTCTGCGAGGGTTCCCCTCACCCGGGAATTGTGCCAGTACGACCCCTGCTCTGAGAAACAGGAGCCCTGCGAGCATCTTTCATCACGGACTGGATGCCTCTGTCCCGGGCTCAGTGGGGCTGATATGCCTCCTCACGCACCACGCATCCAAGCACTGCTGCCGGTCAATGAAGGGGATAACAGGGGGAAAGTAGAGGTGCAGTGGTGTGCTCCATCCTCTGTGGTGTCTGGCTACATAGTGGTGGTTGAGGGAAGTAACCGTTACACCCTAGAGTTCGGAGATGCTCTGCGACAAGGTTTGGTGGGATCTTTGGAGGTTGGGACCAAGGTGTGTGTGGAGGCAAAGAACAAAGCAGGACACAGCACCCCTTCAGACTTCTCCTGTATGCGGTATGACCATTCTGAATCTTCTGACCATAAATTGTTGGCCTGGGTCATAGGTGGAGGAGTCACCCTCCTTCTACTTGTCATCGTTGCAGCTGTGACCCTATGGAAGCTTAAAATGTGTCAAAAGGGAAAGAGAGACTCCACTGATGGACTTGGGAACCCTTCTTACAGCTCAGACGGACCTCTGTAATCCAGACTAGTGTCAGCACGGACTATGCATCCCCTTTAGTGGCCCCTTGAGAGGGCATAGTAGTGTGATCACGAACAAAAGCCAAACGGTTCTGCGGTGGTGTTGTGATTCATCATAGAACCGCAAAGTTGTTAACACTCATGTTTCAGGAGTAGATATGTAAATATATTGGGAGAAAGAGCAGAGGTGTTCATGGAATAACACTAACAGATAGTTAACTGTATTATTTTGGGGTTAGAACTACAGGTTTATTTGCTGGCGAATTAACCTCTTCAGTTTTATTGTATAGTGAATTTAATTGTAAATATTGTTTTTTAGGAAAAAGGTACTGATTGAAAACTTTGTAATAAACTAAAACTTATTTTAAAAAAATAGTGTGTAAAATTTCGTGGTTTAATTTTTTGCTTTCATTGGAAAGGTTTTGCATATGCCTGCATTTCATAACGTACAGATGGGTGACAAATAAAAGGAAAAACCATGATAATGTAAGTTGAGTTGTTGGGCCACCAGGAAGTCCCCGGATCAGTTTCAATGTGCCTTGGCAGTGTATACTTTAGACTGTGTAAGTCTCTGAAACAATTTGACATTAACTGATAAATAAAAACTATTCATGGCATTATTTTTACAAGCATCCTCACTTTACTTTTGGCACCTAAAACATTTGCAATGCTGCAAAAATAATAATGTAACACTGAAATGTGCGATTTTGCTCGTGTATGATTTTTAAAAAAAATTTTTATGCTGTGCTATTTCTACTTTTCCGTGAAGCATGGTAAATACTTCTTTACAACTGTTTGTATTTATCCAACTTCAACTTCTCTACTTTTATTTTGAAAGTCTTTCTAAAAATACATGAGGTTGATCTAATTGGCTAACAGCTGAGGTAATTCAAGCTAAGTCCCGCCTTTCCCCGGTGTCTAAGCCAATGATTCGTCACCAAACAATGAGGAAGAAGGTTTATTGTGTTTTTAAGAATTGAATTTACCGGTCAGACACACGGCTTAATAGAGGCGGGATGGCGAACACAGGTGAGTAATTTTCACTTCACTCACCGACACAGAAATAATTTATATTCCTACCTACCTATTTAACTGTAGTTGAACTGAATTTCACGAACGACTTTAAATATGTGAGATGAGTTTCCGCAAAGTAGTTATCTATCTAGATAATGAATAATTCAGCTAAAGTTGCATTAATAGCATGTTTATTGTCAATTTGTGTTAACTCAGTTGTGGTCTCATATGTTTTTGCGCGGATTTGATAAATAACAGGTGAGAAACAATGAGAGTAAGAATATTTTATATTTTTTCCTCATTAATCAGGGCTCACACATTCAGGATGACTCAGCAGATAATAGAAATCTTAATCAGGTAAAACCGGAACTGCCTATATATCCTCAGGGGAGTGCAGTGGTTACCTCAGAAACTAATTCAAAACATGAAAAGTGTTTGCATGCACCTACGA
The DNA here is from genome assembly GCA_033238685.1 of Lates japonicus. Taxonomy (NCBI): domain Eukaryota; kingdom Metazoa; phylum Chordata; class Actinopteri; family Centropomidae; genus Lates; species Lates japonicus. Next base: position 1,316,587 of record BRZM01000373.1, read on the forward strand.
TATCAAAGGCGATGAGGGCACTGTACCTTTACTCCTAATTTTTAGACACACACACACACACTGGTACACTGATAAGAAAAAGGGTGCGTGCCAACATGAGGTTGCAGTTTTCCGGGAATGTACCTTGAAGATGGAGGTGATGTCAGACTTTAAAAGTGAGCTTTTCTTGGATGGTTAATGGGGTTTCACTTTACATTAAATGAACTTAAAATGTAAAAAAACAAAACAAACAAACGAAAAAAAAGCAAATTTGACATACTCACTAAGTGCCCTTTGCCAACTATCAATTGTTGGGATGGAAAAATTATTCTTTTGACTTGTGTCAACACACTGTCATTTATAATAACATTTACAAATACTGTTAGTTACATATAATCCATACTCTGAACAGTGGCTGCGGTTGGTAATGAATGATAAAATCTTGAGTCAGGCTGTTTTATCACTTGATGACCAGCCTGGGTTTTGAAAATGTGAATGGTGCAGTTTTATAGATGGTTTTAACAATGGCTTCTCAATGTGCTTCCCTTTCATGCCAGTCACCAAGGAAATCTCCTATGAGGATCTGAAGGCGCTTCTGGGAAAGAGCCAGAATCTCTTCCTAGTTGACGTCCGCAATAAAGACGAAGTGGATAAAGGACGTATTCCAGGATCCATTCACATTCCAGGTGGGCTTCTTTTAAAATGAATCAAATTTACATGGGGGGGCAGGGGGATATATCAAGGTTAAAACAAATACAGTATGTACCATTGTCAAGGATTTCTTTTGTTTTTCCTCACTGTTCCCACGTACACATACCAGGACTAAAGTTCTCTCGGGTGTGTTGTTGTGTATACTTGATATGCAGAAGTGTGTAGTGTGGGATAAGCATCAGTGTGCTGTAGTCTGGTTCTTCAGGTTCTGGATGTTTTTCAGTAGATGATAATGTTTTACGTCCATCATCTGTTTTATCTTAAAATGTGTCTTATCTTCCTCCCTCTGTTCATTCAGTTAATACAGTGGGAGATGCCTTTTCATTGGAGCCAGAAGAATTTAAGGACAAGTATGGAGTAACCAAGCCACCACTGGACGCCCCAGAGCTGGTGTTTCACTGCCAGATGGGCAGGCGAGGGCAAATGGCCACAAACAAGGCCCATGAGCTGGGATACATGAAGTAAATAAATCACTGTTTACTATCCATAATACACATGCCCACAGCCCATCTTGCTTCTACACAGTCTAAATCTTCTACATTAATAAGTGATAATGCAGTGATAACAGTTCTGTGCTTCTATCTTATGTTTCAGTGCCCGTAATTATACTGGAGGATACAAGGAGTGGTCTGAGAAGGAGGGGAAGTGATTTGTGCTGAAGGAATTTTTTATAGAAAATAGCAACCATGAAAGCTTGACAGACAAAATAGAAAAACATGTTGGTGTTTTTATTTATATCATTTTCATACTGTGCCATTGTGTTTAAAATGTATGAATTAATATAAATAAAATTATGTTATTTACACTGAATGACATATATTTGGGTGAATCATTTCCGAGAGCTTAATATGAAGAAAATTTAAAAAAAAATAAAAAACTTCCTGCGTGGTAAAAAAAAATAAAAATAAAAATAAAAATGGTAGCATCAAGTAGAGTACAAACGACGACCTCAGAGAAAGTTGGTGAGTGGACCTTCAGTTAAGTCTCAGTTAAGTAAATACTCTCAGTAATTTCTGTAAATGTGGGACAGTTTAATGACATGAAGAGGAGTGCCCTATAAAAAAGTCCCTGTAAAAAGGCACTGAGACAACAGTTGTACAACATCATGTAGTGAGATAAACTTACAGAAAATTTAACTCACCAGTTGAATGAATACAGGATGTCTTTTTAAAATGTGCGTAAACATTTACAGAGTTTGGTTTTGCTGGGGACTCATGACCTCATTATTTGAAAATATTTGTTTAGGTAATTTTCCATGTAAAAATGCCAAACATTTTGTGATATGGTTCCAGATTTTTAAATGTGGGGATAAACTGCTTTTCCTTTTGATCATTTTTATTTGTCATTTATCTTGAAGTTTGGACTATTGTTTAGACAAAACTAGCATAGTGAGTAACTTTGGCACTGGTAATTCTGGCAGCATTTCCCCCTTTTTTCTAAATTCTTGCAAACCAAACAATCAGTTAATTAATCAAGAAAATGGTCAACAGATGAACATACAATGGGACACAATTACTAGTTGCAGCCTCGTATAAAATAATTACATTAAAACTAACTCCAACTCAACTACAACAGTAAAATGCTGTTCAGACATGAACACATCACTAATAGTGATCCAATGATATAACCCTCACATTTTCTGAGTAGGCTACAGTACTTTTAATTAAAGGTTCTGTATGCTAACCTAAGAAAGCATTAGCCAGCCAAAGGTTTCACGGGGTTTGTAGTACTGTTCACTTGTCCAATGGGAAGAGAGCTGATTTTGGTCCCCAAAATCAAATTAAGGTTCATCCATGAATCAAATAACCTGCTGACTTTGACCCTAGTTTCCCCCCGGACGTTGCTCCAATTCATATTTGGCCTAATGAGCAGGATAAAACTGAAGAGGCTTTTTGATATTGCTTGTGCTGGGGGCCTGTCGTTTTGTACCATGGGCGTATTATGAGAACTAATAATATGCTCTATATGATAACCTTTATAAATATAAAATCAATAAGTAATAACTCTATAAATAATAAACTCTAAAAATACATCCATGGGTAGTACACTGCCGGTGCAAAAGGGAGGCTTTTATTGTGACAAGGCATTCGGGAGCGAACATCCTGAGAACTCGACCCGAGTTCTTTTCATTGAAATCAGTGTTAGAGGCAATGGAGGGAGCTGGGGAATTAATCTCTTTTTTTTAATGTCACGTTACAGTCTTTTCACACATTGCCAAAGAAAAAAAAAGAAAGAAAAAAAAAGCAATTAGTTCATGTAAAGTACTTCAAATTCTTCCATACAGTACCTTTAATTAAGTATTTCCTGACTATAATTACATACTTTTACTCAAGTAACACTTTAAATGTAAGACTTTTACTTGTAATGTAAACTTACTTGTATTTGTATTTTAGTACTCTTACTTAAGTTTTGAATATTGAATCCACCACTGTCTTTACTTGTAAGGTATTTGCAGACAGATGCAGAATCATTTCTAGTTGTGTTACAGGATGTAAAGGGATGTTAAGTGAAGATAATAAGTGAAAAACAACACAACCTTAAAAAGCTCATTGAGGGTTGTTGTGTCAGGACATAAAATGCTCAGAGAAATACAGCAGGTAATGATTTAAATTAGGACTATTGAATGTAGAAACACGTGATAAAATGGTCGTTTAACCGCAGTTTGTAATTGTTTAGAAAAGAGAAATGGCTTTTAAGCTAACTAGCTAGCGTTAGCTGGCTAAGCTAGGTGTTTGTGTTTCGTTAAATTAACACTTCACAGGTGTTGAGACTGGTCATGCTCATGGGAAAGCAAAGACGACAGCATGGTTTAAAGACTGCAGGAGGACTTCTGGTGCTTCTGTGGACCGAAACAGGAGCTTCTGGTCATAGTTTAAACTGCACTGGTAAGTCTTCTCGTAATGTTAGCAGCTCCATGAATCACCAGGGGAGTAACAGTAGCTTACAGTGAGGTCTCTCATGCTGACAGGTAGAAACATCTATTAAATGTACACGAACATGAACAAAGGAAGGTTATTCTGATATGGAAATTGTTATGCATTTGACTACCACTGTTTTAAATATATGTTTTTTAAAAAAAAATTAAAAAGCAAGAAAAGGGGAAGTACCTCTGTCCAAACACTGATACATTACAGCAGCTACTACCAGTATGTAAATATTTATTACTGGCAGAAAGCCTGTGTAATGTTGAAGCCTATTGTGGTCCAATTATAAACTGGTACAGAGACAGAAACCTGTCCCCAGCAATACCAGTGCCCAATATGGTGTACAGTAGTCAGCAACAGGCTCAACTGTGAGCCCTTCTTTAAAATCATATCAGATCATCAGCTCAGTGTCAGTGCTGTGTTCGTTAAGAGTATTTTACCTTTGAGTATTTAATTGCATTGAAGAATTAAACAGATTTATAAAACCCTTTAGGTTTTTATCCAGGAGCAGATGTATTTTTTCCATTAGTAAGTCTTGCAGCTTGGGTATTACTCATTTGGCAAATGGTGACTCATTTTGGCAAATATATGCTTTGTGTTGCCCTTTTATTTTTGAATGAAAGTACTGTTGTGCTTGTTGTTGCCTTAGAGTACAAAACTATATATGAACTGGTCACATTGGGCATTTATTTGTAGTAATTTAAGTTGAAGATTAGATGTAAACTTGAGATCTGAGATTAAGTCCGTCCCCCACATTGTGGAGAGAATTAAAAGGAAAATGACTGCCACCAGCAGATGTTAGGACCAGGTTTAACAAACATGTCTGATTCACAGGAATAAACTGCAGTGTGTTGTAACAGCAGTCCCATTTGTTGTGCAGTTGCAGCTGCTGGTCCCTGGTGCACAGGAATTAAAATGAAAGCACTCAAGCCTGGTATGTACACAACATATTCACACATCTTCAGATTCTGTATACTATACGACCTCATTTGTTTGCATCAGTCCTCACAGATCTGAAGGAGAGCATGTTTCCTTGCGTGTGGCCTTGTCCTGAGCCTGACCCAGAGGAGCTGTGTACCTTCACTGATCTGTATGGTTCCCTCAGATTGCTCCTGTCCTTCCAGGTACAAACAACAATGATTCTTCACTAACATCCTACTATTATTGTCCTGTCAATAAATGGAGAAATAAGACTCAAACTGACCCAAACTCAATAACATTAAATCTTGAGGTAGAATTCTTTGTGTATTTCCTTTCAAATGTGATTAATGACAGATGATCACAGTGAGGCTGTGAGTGACATGTTCTATCTGCTTATGTCTTTGCACTGTACAGATGAAAGATGCAAGCCTGTTCAGTCCAGAGTGGCAAGCTCATATAGAGGCATTCCTACGTATATTCAGTTTGGCTAATGCAGGGGTATGAAAGTCTCTGTTTCCCTATCCACAGTCATATGCTAAGGCAGTTTGCAAAAACCTTTTTTTTTTTTCACAGATTAAAATCCACCTCAAATTCAAATTCAACCAGCAGACCCTCCAACGAGAATTCAGGTATGACTGCAACAATGCAACAAAACTTTCTTTTTGGGTCAGTGTAGACAGCCTGCCTTCTGTTAAATGATCTCACAATAGAGCAGGTTAATTCAAAACTATCTTTATATTCAATTTATATAAAATGTGACATATGCTGTATTCTGTGATCTATGAAGTCACTGTGTATTACACAGTATTTAGCTAGTTTGTAATTTAAAAACATTAACATGAGAATTAGCCTCATACACAAAGACTCTGTTGTAGTTGCTCATATTTTAATAGTGTATTGCAACATTTTGGGGTTTAGGATTTACAACATAATAACAAAGATAAAAGCTTACTACTCCAGTTAATCCCACACAGGGGGATTGTCATAAATTCAAATGGGAACCAATGGGAATGTCAGCTTCTGTTTCTAACACTGTGTTCACATTCTTGTAGAGTGAAAATCAAAAGTAAAGTCTCACAGGCAGCCGACCCATCACTGATTCTGGATGTCACCTGTATTACACAGTTAGTAACACTGTTTTTAACAATAGTTCAGTGTGCTGTATGTACAGTATGCATGCTTTAGAAAACTGATTCTCTCTCCCTGTGTTCAAAGGCCTCCAGAGTGTGTGCAGAAAGGATGCTGGTGTCAGGGAGGACACCCTGTACTTGGAGGCAGGTTGCCACTCAGTATCCCACCACAAGCCATGGATCAGGGCCTGTACGGGGAGCTCAACATCCAGCCTGTGACACTTCTCAGCCCCTGTGTGCTTCAGTTCCCCAATCTGGCAACTCAGCTCACTCACATACAAATATCCTTCGCTGATTTTATCATAATCCTGGCTGTGATTGTCAGGAACAGAATCTGTAGTTGGAGTTATAGAGAGTGTCCAGTATAGTGGCTTCTGGTTTGCATCTCTGCTTTTTTGTGGATGACGTGGCCTAGCTTGCTTTCATAAAACTGTGACCGCCAGTACACATTGGGACTTTCTGCAGCTGAGTGTGAAAGCAGGGATGAGAGCCAGCAACTCCAAGTCCAGGGCCATGGAAAACAGCAAATCATTCCCTTCGGATTGGGAGTGAATCACTGCCCCAAGTGAGGCAGTTCAAGGATCTTGGGATCTTTTCTAGCTCGTGAGACATGTTGTCCAACCACATCGGAAATCAGATGTGTTTATAGTTGTTCAAAGCATCCAAACACAAAGGCATAGTGAAAAGCCAGTTGTTATAGAGAGAGGGGAGATGCAGTGTTGCCAAAATATTTGAATAACGGTGCACATTTTTAAACAGGGATTCAGACATTCATATCATTGTACTTGGTTGTTCACATGGGAAGCGCCACAGATAGTTGTGCAACCAATGAAAAAAAGAGTTAGTGAAAAAAAATCTCTGCACAGCAGTCACTGCTCCCCACCCCCCACTCCAATTCATGTTAGAATGTTGTTGACAAAGGGGAAGAGTATGCTGGCAGCAGTTGATGGGCAGATTGATGCTGTAATCTGGCACTATTGTGGATATTGTTCTGGCTTGTTGTGGTGAAGAGGGAGCTGAGCCGAGAGACCCTCTTTGTTTACCGGCCAGTCCTCGTTCCAGCCCTCAGGGTCATAAGCTTTGGGTAATGACCAAAACACTGAAGTCATGATGCCAACAATTAAAATGCCAACCTTCACAGGTTGGCTGGTATCACCAGCAGAAAGTGAGGGGGGTGAGGAGCTCAGAAATGTGGTGGGAACTAGGGTAGAACCACCGCTTTGTGTTGAATCAGTGGAGGTGGTTCAGGCATCTGATTTGGATTAGTCTTCCTTGACTTCACATGCCTCTAGGTGTTGGTTTACAGCCCTAGTAATGTTCCTGTTACAGGCCCCTCCACCTTCATCCAGAACCTTCCTGCTTGTCTGGACTGTCAACAACTGGGCCTGCGTGGCCTTCGCTGCTCTGCCTTTAAAGGTAAACAACAACCACTGGTGAGAACAACACATACTGATGCTCAGGATACGTTTCAGGTGTTTTGCCAGAAGGACTGTGAGGGCAAATTTTCATGGACAGGGTATAAATTGAACCTGGATTAGGCCCAGCGTCCGGAACAGTTAATCCTGCCATAAAAAAGTAACTTAACGCTTGAAATTTGGATTAGTTACTACTTTACTGTGAGGTCTGATTAGAAGAAGAGTAATTTCAACCACATGTGTTTGTTTCTTAGAAAATGTGCACACTTGCCCTGAGCTGCTTATAAAAAACTTCACTAAAAGCACATAATATGATTCAGAGCAATGAAAAAAGACAAACAATGGACGTAGAAAAAAAAGAACATACACAGAACACAATAACAAAAACCTTAAAGTGACAGCGCTTGAAGAGAATAGACTACAAGCTTTCCTTTCTGTGACAACGTGGCTAGTCTGGGGTCCAGCAGTGAAAATGATTGTTACTGCATATTACAAAGCTGTCCTCTGTGAGTTATACCCATATGCAAATAATCTGCAGTGGATTATGCTAATTGCAAACATTTTCTTCTAATGCATGGCTTAGTGTTGCATTCATTCACATGACAGAAAATTCTCACAGCAGAAAGTTGTTGAAAGTTGAAAATGTGGGGTGGAGAAAGATTGTGTTGTGTCCATGTGTTTGGCTTTAACACGGAGGCTCTGGTTCCCATTCTGTTTGATAATAGAAATTGAATTTGTCTTATTTAACTTTCACCATGATCTTCCCCTGACCTTAACTAAGGCGGGTTTAGTTGGCAAAACTAAAACTATTCCATAATCATGCCTTAGTTAGAATAATTTTTGATCATAATGAATCTTTTGCCCCATATGTTGAAAAACATTGAATGCATCATCACAGTAACAATGCTGTGATTTTTAGCAGGTATAATGTTTACCACATTCACCATCTCAGTTTGGCGTGTTAGCATGCCAGCATTTGCTAATTACACTGAAGAACGGTATAAGATGATGGGAATGTCAGGAAATTTGCAGGTGTTTTGTCATAGAGCAAAGTATTGCCCAAATTGAAATTTTGACTTGATGGTGTTAAGATTAAAAGTTAAGGGCTCACTGAAGTTATTACAATTTATCCTGAGAGGGACATGAATTGTGTGGCTATCTATGCAATATTTGTCAAGAACAAAAATAAGCTCAAGAGGAAAAGTCTGAGGATTCATCCAGAGTAATTAGGATTCATCCTCTGGGGAATATGGATGAGAGAAGCACAAACTCTCTGAAGCACAAATGTGAACCTAATAATGTGGCTAGAGGAAAAGCTGGGGCAGGGGTATGAACATGGACATGGAATGATTCATCCTCTGGAGAAGATGAATGTCCAAAATTTCACAGCAGTCTTTGCAATAGTTGTTGAAGAGGCCCAGAGCCATGCATCAGCCAACTGACAGACCAGCATGGCTAAAAATATAACCCAGGCCGCATTAGGTTTTTTCCCAAAATGTATTTTGCCGCTGCAAACTGTGTTTGTTAAATGTGAGTCTCTCTAATCTGTGTCCAGACAACAGTCAGCATAACTGAATTAAAAGGTTTAGTTTAAGCATTCATTTAGTCTTGGAGTAACAGGAAGTTAAAGAATAGGCTGAATCTGGGAGTTTGACTACTCTAAATAATGTTTGAGAGAGCTGATTTGGGCTAATCCGATTTACTGGAAAGATATACTTCTTCTTTAGTCTTTGAGTTAAGCTTAATCATCAGTAAATAATCACCATCTAGCACATCAAATAGGCTACAGTACAGTACAGTTATGTGCCGTCACATCGTGATAAAACAAAAAACTGGCAGATTTCTCAGAAACTGCCGTTGCATAATTTGCTCTTTCCCCTCGTAGATTTCACAGTAAATTAAGAACCACAAGAAAAACCACAGGTCTACATGAATTACTAGTGGCTTATTCATTCACAATATCAAGTTAAAAAAAAAGGTCCCAGCGTCTGCCCTAGTCTCTGGCTGTTAAAGAGAAGATACTCCCTCACAAACATTTCTATAAATGAGGTTTGGTTTTTACTCTGCCATGAAACTAGCAATGTAAAACCAAATGCTATAACAATTACTGGCTCAGCCCAGAGGCATGTTTTCCATTACCACAATGTTGCGTACAACATTATGTGTTGTTATTGTACCAGTGTGCCTTCAACAAGTGTGGACATGCAGTGTTTTTACTGTTTAAAGAGAATATCATCACTTCTCTTTTTGTCCTCATTATCTATTTTGTAAACACTGTTTTTAACGTTCTCTGCAGATCTTGTGCTCAGTGGTGCCACAGTGTATGAAGTAGAGCAAGAAAACTGGGAGGAAGAATCAAGTCTTCCCACAATACAGCAGAGACTCCTGCTTCTCCTCTTCCTGCAGCACAGTGACCCCTTCTCCTCCCATCTCTCTGATGTTATGGGTGAGAGACAACTGCTTCGTGTCGAATCACAAAAACACTGGGTTGCAGATAGCACTCCTCATTTTTCCTACTACAGCTGAAAACGAGAATACGTTACTATTTCAGCTACAGTGTTAACTGGGGTGTCTGTGATATTCTTACAGCTACAGAGGCGATGATAGAGCACCACCTGGAGGATATTCTGAGCAACAACAGACAGGCAGTCACAGCGGCCCTGCAGACTGAGCTCAGGAACACACTGATAGCACAAAACCACAGGAAAAAGGCAAATCAGAGATATACACATACACACACTAACTGCTGTAATATTTTATATAATGGTGTGCAGAACAATTATTTGACTAACTGAAAATGTTTGTCAAAAGTTTTGTCAACAAATTTTTTTGGACTAAGTCATGTATCAAGAAAAAATGTCATTTTCTGGTGCCACCCTCACAGATCTCAGACTCTTTTCTTTTGTTTTTATTCATTATAAATTGAATATCTTTGGACTGATGAGCAATCAAAACAAGCAATATCAGGACATTACCAGAGGTTCTGGGAGATTGTGATGGTCACTTGTCATTATCAGTGTCATTTCGACATTTTATAGATCAAATAAATGACTAAATTAATCATTTGTGTGTGATACTGAAGAACCAAGAGAAGCTGTGTTCAGCAGTCGAGGTGATTCTCAGTTCGTCCATCAGTGTCGTGAGCTGCAGCAGCAACGTGGACTTTAGAAATGCTTGTCTGACCAGCATGAAGGTGTGAAAAGAATCATCTTAAATGTGTATATATAGATATTTATAGGTAATTCTAAAATAAAGGTTACTCACTCCAACATCATGATTTGAAAAAGACACCACACAGAGATGTTAGCAACAACACTATAAATATACCTGTTACATACAAAGATGCACATGCAGTTGAACACGTTGAACATGTTGAACATGTTGAACATGTGACAAATGTCTGATGCATACATAATGTATGTGTTTGTCAGGTGCGTGACACTCATGAACTGTTGGCCTCCATCTGTGAATCTCTGAGGAGGGTGACATCATGGAAATTTACCCCCAGGAGCAGGTGCTACTCTGCTCAGGTGAGTGGGATGTTTGTTCACTGACACCAACCAGTTTCTATAGCAACACCTCATGACTGTCAGACCATAATGTACCATAATATAACACCACATCACTGCTTCCACAGATGGAAGAACATCCTGATGGGCCCACCAGAGCAGAAATCTGAGACTGTTTGTCTTGAAAGAGTTTTGTTCCATTTGAAGCCTGTGGAAGCAGTTAACACTAAAATGTATATTTTCTTTTTGGCAGTAGAGATAGCTACTTATTTAACTGTTAATTTAAAAAATATGTTGTTGTTCATATAGTTTGTTTGTTACAACAGATTGGATTGTTTTTTACACAGTTCCAAGATAGAAAATGTTCCACAGAGATCTATATTAAGGCTGCAACAATTATTGTATTGTTTTTATTTATTGTTTGGTCTATAAAACATAAGAAAATTTGTGATAAATACCCCTAACAACATCCTGCTGCACCAGGTGACATTTGGATCGTCCAACACTCCAAAACATGTTCAGTTTACTAAAATGTAAGACTGAAAAAGCAGCAAATTCTCACTTTCTAAATGCTGGAACCATCAAAGTTTATTTGTTGTTGTTGTTGTTTGTTTGTTTGTTTTGGGGGGGGGGGGGGGGGGGGGGGGCATTTTTGCTTGAAGAATGAAACAATTAATCGTTTCCCAAAAAAGTTTAATCTACTGAACTGATTTTTTTGAAAATCTGAAATAATCTTTTATTGATGTTTTATGCCAGTATGTACCCCTGAATACACAACATGGTACAATAACATGAACATATGTGGTGTGCACATTCTTACACTGTAAGGCTGCGTTATACAGTTCATGTAGTTCATGCTATTGTTTGTAGTTAAACTGAGAAAAAATATCTGTACAGCTCCGAGGGTTAAAACTAAATGAATATTCCTACAGTCACCACTAGATGGCTACAGAGGCTTTTATTTTTGTAGCACATTTTACTTCCGCTTCTTATTGTTTATGTTTTGACGTAAGTTCCGGCCGCCAACACCGGCAGCTCTTTTTCGCGGTAAAATGAAATGTGTCTCTAATGTAGTTTAGATTTATTCATAGCTCTCAGATCTTCCTCCGAATTAACTTGTAGCTAATTGCTGCAGCGAATATTTTGGATATTTATATTTAGTTGTTATGAAGTGAGAGCAAAGCTAACGTTTACACCGGACCCTCTGACGTTTGATCTCCATATTTACAACACAGTCTACTGAATACTTACAGCATTATACAATGGCACTAGTAACCGCCGAGAGCCTAAAATCAGAGCTGGAAATGTTCGACATACCCTGCCAGGATGACTCAGTCCTCGACAAGAGTAAGTCGCTAACATCTGATTATTTTTATCTCATCTGCAAAGTGTAGAAGAATGGAGGAGCCCGTCAGTGCCTCAACAACCATCCAGCTGCAACATATTTATAGTTCTTTGTTCTGTGTTTAGTCTCATTTGCTATTAAGTTACCATATCGTAAATTACAGTGTATTTATGTCGCTTTATCTCCATCATCTGGCATCAACCTTCACAGTGACTGCAGAGGAACATTTGCCTTTATACCATGACTTCCACATTTTATAGCACGTCGATGTAAATTAGTATGTGCTGTATATGATAGTGATTCAGTAAAAATGTAACAATGTCGAGAAAATCCAGCACTGTGCAAAAGTTGTAGGCTTTAAAAGTAAAGTGAGGATGCTTCATACAAAGTCCAGTAAACAAAAAAAAACCTGAATTAAATCAGTATTTGGTGTGACCACCCTTTGCCTTTAACACTGCACCAGTTCACCTCTTGTGCACAGTTTTCAGGGTACTTTTGCAGGTAAGTTGTTACAAGCACCTTGAAGAGCTTGCCACAGTTCTTAAGTCTCTTCATGTAATCTCAAACTGACCCCATGATGTTGAGATCAGGGCTCTGCGGGGACCAGCCCATCTGTTGTTGTTCTTGTGATCAGACACTTTTCTGATAGTCCTGGGTGATGAATAAGAATTTCAAGTTGTTAAAACCTTTGCACAGTTGTGTATTTCCAAACCATTGTTATGAGCATCCTCCAAGTGTCTGTTCTTAATGTAGATGTGCCTGTATCGGAGTAGAGAGACCGACTCACCTGTAATTCTCATTCTCTGATTTACAGTATTATTTTCAGTCAGTGTTGTTATGTCACATTAGCAGTGACTCAGTGTGTTGGCAGCTCGTTTTACCTCTCCCTCTTCTGTCCTTCAGTGGTGGAGCAGTGTATTTGCAGCAGGATCCAGGCAGATGACATGGTGCTGGAGTGGGTGGCCTACAGCACCACAAAAAATGGATTAAAACTCACTATGGAAGCCCTGGAGCATTTTGAACATGAGGTGACAGGCTCATAACAATTTATATTTCACAGTAATTAAAGTAACCATGTTTTTGTTTGTTTGTTTGCATGGTCAGGAAAGCATTTTGTGTTTACATTATGTGTATCTGTCTTTGCAGGTGTTAAACAAGAAGAGTAAATCCAAACAAAGCTTCAGAAAAGAAGAAACTCACAACAGAACCAGAGACATCCACTCGCTGCAGGACTTGTATCCTTCACAGTAAAACTCTCAGACAGAAAACTATCCAGCAGCGTCTCCTTCTGAGTTGACCTGTTGTCTGTGATGAGTGTCTTGGTAATACTGTCATGTTACAGACCTTGACACCATTTGCTCAGAATCAAAGCTGAGGAAGAGGAGGACAATCTGCTAGATTCCTACTCCACTCCTGCGAAGGTAAATTTTGACAACAGAACTTTTATTCTGTCTGTTCTGTGTAGATCTGCACTTTTAAAGCTAAGATGAATCACTGTAGGTGTGGCTCACTGTCTGTTTACTTTGTCTGTATTCAGAAATTTCAAAAGCTCTAGCCCTCTTTGTGTGATCTGCTCTGACCATGTTTGTTTCTCTCTGTGCAGGGCTCTCAGAAACGAGCGCTGACCACCCCCGAACACCCTCATTCAAAGAGGAGTGCGGCTCTGCTGGCCAGCCCAGGCCTGCTGCTGTCTCCTGCCAGCTTCTCTCCCAGGTATTCAACAGGACAGAACAACAATCAATGAGCTGCTGGGAAACAGCCAGATCCCCACAAACACACTGTGCTTCCTGGTTGTGATGTCGGTCTGCTGTTAAGAAACGACATACGAGGGAATTATTCTGTCTTGACCTCACTTTGCCGTCCTTCCCATCTCTCTCTTTCTGCAGTGCAACTCCCTCACAGAAGTACAGCCAGCGAGGAGGAAAAGGGGAGGTGGTGGTGACATTCGGGGCCGTGCAGGGCACCCGCTGGGTCGGCAGGAAGGCTCCAGGTGTGGGCGTCCAGCTGGAGCTGCTGGAGGGACCTGAAGACTCCCTCCACTCAAGCTACAAATACATGTTCCAGAGGCTGCGAGACGTTCGAAATGGTACACAGCTGTACAGACTTAGTCACGGGCGTCAGTCTCAGTCAAAAATAAAGGTCCAGTACAAATGACCGGAGCCTGTAATACAGATTTTTGCATCTCTGCTCCCCAGTGTTGACAGAGAAGATAGAGGAGCTGGGAGAAGGCCTCAAGTCTCACTTCAGCATTGAGGAGTTTTCTCCTGTCTCTCTGCCTGCACAGGTACAGAGGTGTTACTCTTTCTTTTCTTTATATGTCGTTAGACATCGAATAAACCTACAAGTTTACTAATGTGAAAAATGAAGGAGCTGTTGATTCATTTGAACTTGGATTCAGGCAAATGTTGTTTGTGTTTATGCCTCTCCACCTGCAGGACAGTATAACAGTGTTGGGACAGGTGTGCTGTGACAGTAATGGCAAACTGAACGCACAGTCAGTTCTGTTGGAGGCGGGGCCGGAGCAAGGTGGACAGCAAGTACCCATTGACCTATCAGAGCTCAAAGAGTACTCCCTGTTTCCTGGTCAGGTGAGCAGAAGGGACACCTGTTATTTTTAGAGATAAAGCCACAAATGGGAGTGAGCGGTGGACTCTCCTTTGCCTGTGCACTGAGGTTTGTGTGCAGCAGGTTATATGACCACCAAGACTAACAGAGCATGCCAAGGACCTGGGCTGGAGACTCACCCAGCGTCTGACCGAGAACTCTGACAAAAAGCACATAAGAATCAGTAACTGTGTATGAAACCACCGTGCAGGAAGCATTTATCTTGGAGCACAGACTCACCTCGTTGTCTGTCTTTTCGCAGGTGGTAGTGATGGAGGGGATGAACACAACAGGGAGAAAATTGGTGGCTTCCAAACTCTATGAGGTCAGCTACAAGTGGCCATGTGCTTAGAGTGAGAGATAGGCCTGTTTGCGCGTCTTGTGTTAAAAGTCTTGCTTTTGTTTTTTAGGGAGTCCCTCTTCCTTTCTACACTTCTGAGATAAAAATGGAAACAGATGATGGTAAGGAACCATGTTGGCTTGTACCGCATCATACAGGAAGCACTGACTAAACAACATGTTCATGCAGAGAACTCTTAACTAGAAAGAGAAGGCATGAGTGTGCAGCCTGTTTGTGTTCACGTTTGCTGCTTTGCTTCTGTCACATCAATGAATACATAATTCATCATCCCCTGCAATTCCAGAGCCATTGAATGTACTGGTGGCCTGTGGACCGTACACCCCTTCTGACAGCCTGACCTTTGACCCTCTGCTGGACCTAATCAATGTCATCATCAGGGATCGTCCTGATGTTTGCCTGCTGGTATAGTAACTGCATCATAGTCTATATTTCTTCAACTGACAGTCTGTATGTGTGGCTAGATGCACACAGCTGCTTCTAAAAAATTGTATTCTAGTACTTCACAGACACACAGTCCTCATCTGACTCTGTGTTGCATTTGTGGTTTCTAATTCTCCCGTCTTTTCTCCAGCTTGGCCCATTTGTGGATTCCAAACATGAACAAATTGAGGTACGTTTAAAATGGACGTGATCTGTTTCTTTATCCCAGAATAGCCTCTTCTCACAAAATCAAAACACAGAAATATATATTCCTATTGTCTAACTATACATCACTCTTCTAATCAATCTTTTGAGCTTTTAGTTGGGATTAATTTGTTATTCAAGTTTGTTTTTCATGAATACATGTAACTATCTTTCCTTTTCTCCAACAGAAAGCCCAGGTGACCGAGACATTTGAGGCCATTTTCACAAGATGTATCGAAAGCATCGTGGATGGCACCAAAAGGTACGTCTCATCTGTCCCCTGACTCTGATTCCACTTTTGAAGCCCCTGAGAACCTTAAAGAATAGCATCCTTTCTCCTTGTACTTTTTTATGCCCTAACCAGAGACCTTTTTTTTTACCATAATGAATCCTCATGTTTTCTTTTATTCAGTGTTGGCTGTCGTCTGGTGTTTGTGCCGTCCCAGAGAGACATCCACCACCATTTCATCTACCCACAGCCTCCCTTCACCCTGCCCAACCTCAGCAAGGACCAGGCCCAGGTCAGACACACAAAGATCTGACTTTAGGATTCTGTATGAAAATCAAAAGTCAGAGGTTATGTCTCAGCTCTGAGTTCAATCTCAGCTCTGTGTGTTAGGTCAACACCTCTTTAAGTCATTGGTCACACATTACAATCAGTCTCACACAGTGTTCTCTTCATACTTTCGCTCTTCATACTCTGCAGCGTGTCACCCTGGTCCCTGATCCCTGCACGCTGCTGATCGACGGTGTGACCTTCGGGTTGACGTCCACTGACATCCTGTTCCACATGGGAGCGGAGGAGATCAGCTGGTGAGGAAGACTACGTGCTTAAATCACAATTTGTGGTTTTCGCACACCCTCATCCATTTTTGGAGCTCAGCTAGAACTGAATTATGGAGGAAAATTATTCACATGAACAGACCTGCTCTCAGCCACATCGTCTTTGGTGTTTACCCAAATAACAGAAGCTAAAGTTGCGTAGCATTGATAAAAATGTTCATGAATGCCGTCACTACACGGTTAGAAGTTAAAAATAACATTTGTTTGTTACAGTGGCACTGGATCGGACAGATTTTCACGCATACTGAAACACATGCTGACCCAGAGGAGGTAGGGGTCCTAAAAGAGATCACATGTTTGTCTCTGTTTTCAAGGATTTCCCAGTGTTAATGTCTCCTGTGTGTCTGTGTTAACATTAAAGTTACTACCCGCTGTACCCGCCTGTGGAGGACGTTAACATGGACTATGAGAAGTTTCAGAGCTTCGGTCAGATGCCGCTCACTCCCGATGTCCTCATCATTCCCTCTGAGCTGCGCTACTTTGTAAAGGTACAGACCTCCATTATTTAACACTAAAGCACAGAAGAGCCTGTTAATGTTTCTGTTGATTTTGGATTTAAAACCACATCTTCGCCTGTCCTCAGGATGTGGTCGGCTGCGTTTGTGTCAATCCCGGACGGCTGACCAAAGGCCAGGTGGGCGGGACCTACAGCAGGCTGCTCATTCAGCGCAGCGCTACGTCAGAGGACAAGAAGAGAGTGAGCCCCTGTCTGGCCGCTCAGGTGGTGAAAATCTAACAGAAATAAAGACTTTAAATTCCCACTGTCACCAGAAGTGACCTGACTTAACCGGGACCAGTTTGCCAGCAGCTTTCCACGCTGCACTCTCAGATTGTAAAATATGTAAGAGAAAGAAACAGCTCTTATACTGATGAAACCATTTCACGGATTGGTCTAGTTTTCTGCGACAAACATGTTGTACTGTACTCTGATTGGTGGTGTCAGGACTGTGGTCATTCAGATATAGCAGAAATAATCTCTTCACAATAAATTATTGTCACCCTTTGTACTTTATCGTGTACTTTCTTATTACTTGTACTTGAAAATGTTGTTATTCGCCCATTGTTTGGGTTACATACACAACAAAAGTTAATAATGCCTTTTTGTTCAAAGTCTGGTCCTTTCCTGTGTCAGCTTTATATCTGTTTTTTATGGTTCTGATTGGACGAGAAAGAAAGCTTAAGTTGTAGTCTAAAAGCAAAATAAATAAATGTTTAATGTGTAAATAATGCAGCTTAATGTACTGAATTGATTCCTGGACTTAGATATTTTTTTATTTTTGAAAGGCAAGTATGCAACATTTAGAAATCCATTTCTAATTTAATGCCATAAAACAAATTAACATTATCCATGAATGTTATCTTAAATTGCTGTTTCACCTCCTTTTTCATTAGTTGTTTTAATGTTAAACTAAAGTCTAGGTGCCTGAGGTGTCCTTTAATTCTAGGTTTAGGCAGTTCAACACATTTAGTCATAAAAGTGATCAAATTCATCAGAGTCACTTTGGTGGTCTGTCTTTGTTGAATTGTCCGGCTCCACTCGAAAAATCTCCACCTTGTCACAAGTCACTGGAGAAGAAATTAAACATAGAATCAGCATCTTAGTTATTTTATATATCCGTTTCATCTAGTGATGGTAATGTCTGACCGGCACTGTACCTTTAGGGTTGTCGTCAACTTTCAGGTCCTTCACTCTGCAAATATATTTTGAAAAAGATGTGAGAAGGATGTTTGTGGATGTGTTTTTGCCGTCAGAGAAGTAAAAACTGTACTCACTCTTTCTTCTTTGTTGGCTCTTGAGGCGCGAGGAGATTCTCAACATCGTCCTCCTCGCTGAACTCGTTTGAGTCATCGTCTGAGGAACTGGGTTCATTCCCCTTCTTGTTGTCATCATCGTCATCATCCTCGTCTTCAGCTGCTTCCTCAGGAATAATGTGAATCTTTCTGGGTCTGAAAACAGAACATTGTATTTAGCTCAGGTTCAGTCATTAACAAAGTTGATCTCCTTCATTATCTTACCTGCTCTCTTGAGGTGAGATGATGCTGTCTGAATCTCTTTCCTCCTCTGGTTCTCCTGCTTCATCTCTCTTCTGCTCCCCTTCCTCCTCACCCTCTTCGTCCTCCTCTTCATCAGACCCCTCCACATCCTCATCTCTTTCACTCTCCTCCTCATCCACCTCTTCGTCCTGAGAGGAGGCTGAGCCCTGCTTTCTGTTCTCCCCGTCTTCATTCTTCAACCCATCTTTATCATCTCCCTCATCCTCCAACTCGTCCTCCGCTCCCGTCTCCTCTTCTTCCTCTGTTGTTGTCTTTCTGGCAGAAACCTCATCATCATCATCATCTTCCTCCACATTGTTCTCCTCTTGCTCTTCATCTCTCTGGCTGTTCTCTTTCTCCTCACCATCGTCATTGTCTCCCTCTCCAAGATTTTTCTTATGCTCATCTTCTTCCTCATCCTTTTCTTCTGCACTGCTTTCTTCAGTACTGCTGATATTCTCCTGCTCTTCTATCTCTGCAGCTCCATTTCCAATCTTTATACTAACACTCTCTGATTCCTCCTCTCTGCAGCTGTCTGATTTGTCACCAGGACTTGGATTCTCTGCATTTTCGCTCCTGGATTCCTCAGTCTGACTTCCTGACTCCTCACCAGTGGAGTGACTCTCTTCTTTGTGACTCCCAGAGTCATCTCCCTCGCTCCTGGTCCTTTCATTTCCTGCCTTCTCCATCCTCGGTGATCCAACACCAAATCCCCCACTTCTTCTCCTTGTCCTCCCACCAACACTTGTGATGTGTTTCTCTGATGAGGCGTCGCTTTCTGAGCTTCGGGCCGCTGCGACTCCAGCAATGACGACTGCACTGGAAGTCCTAGACAGTACAGAGTCAGTACAGAGTAAGGTAAGAGGATGGGAAAAATATTTAGATCATTTACACGAGTAAAAATATCAGTACAAGACTGTAGGGAAAAATAATACTCAATTTCAAGAAATGTCCTGCATTTAAAGTAGAATTACAGAGGTACAGTGTATAAAGATACATCTCAGCCTGGGGGATCATGGGACCTAATGTCGCAAGACTGTTAGCAAGACAGGAACTATGGAAAAAAGCTTATTGTGCTATCACTGCTACAAAATGTAGCTTAATTTTTCTTTTTCTTTGACCTTTGCTGTTCATGTAAAACAGTAAGTTTTTCCCCTTAAAGCTTCTTAAAACTAGTCATAGCACAAAGCAAAAGAAGCTTGGAAACCACTGACATGCTGTTGATAATGTAGGCAGATAAATTGTGTGGAAAACTGATAATGTAACAATGGGCTGTTTTGCTGGTATGTATGCTCAATGAAGTAGACAGGCAAGAGAACAAGGTTGAAAGGGAGATGTATGGAAGAAAAGATGGGTCGGTGATACAAAGCAAAAGTTATGGAGAATAAATTTACTTACTCCTGAGAGCTGCACCTTTCTCTGTCTGAAGACGTACGCTGTGTTTTCCCTCTCTTCTCCCTCTTCTTCCTCTTCTCTCTGCTCGCCTGACTGGAATCCCTGCCACTCTCACTGCTCTCTGCATGGTCACCGGACAGACGAACTGCATCCACACAAATAACAGATAGCATGCGTTGCATACATACACATGCTGACGTGAAATAGAGTAAGTGCGTGTTTTCTGTTATGTTTGCCCACCTGGTTTAATGTCCAGCTCCTGGGATAAATTCCTGCTCCTGCTTCCACCATCTCTCTCTCTTCTTGAGCTGGGTGCTCTGCTTGTCTCAGCCTGGGCCCCCCTCTCATGAGGAGGCTCTTCCATGTAGAGCCGACCCCACAGAGCCTCAGAGCCGACTGAGGGAATCCCAGCAGCTCCTGCGATCCAGGACCAGGGGCTGTCGGGCTGAGGGGGAGCCCAGCCGGGTGAATCCTGCCTGGGCCACGGGTGGTGACGATTGGGCGTGGAGGCGAGGTGGTGGAGCTGGGATTGGTGACGATATGGGAAGCCGGAGGGTGGTGGGAGGTAAGACGGAGGGACATGACAGGAACTTTGGGGTTGACAGGGCACTCTGATAGGAGGCCTAGATGTCTGGGATTGAGTGTGGGTGAGCCAGGAAGACTGCATGTAAGGGAGATGAGAGGAGACATCTTGGTTGTAGTCTTGGTGGCTGTTTTGGTTGTTGTTCTGTTGAGGTGCAGAAACGTCCTGCGGCTTTGGTGGTCTGCAAATAGAGATGTGTGCTAAATGGGGCGTGCATGTAGGTAAAGAGGACCTGCTGTGGGATGCTATTGTTAAGACACCAGCTAAGCAATTACAACTTGGCTGCAGGGAGGAGAGGAAGAATAGGCAAAACACAAAGTGACAATAACTTTTCTTAAGATGAGTGAAGGGGCAGGCTGCAGCAAAAGGTCGATCGAAGGACTTAGTCATTTTCTTCTTCTGCATTTCTTTAGACACAACCTCAAATACTCCTCCATCCTCTGTTGAAGAAACGATCTTTTTCACACTGATCCAGTTTCATAAACATCTTAAATGTTCTCACATTTGAATGATTGGACTTTAAAAATGCAAAAGCTGTTCTGTTATGGGTTGAACCTTCCTCTGAAGCATTGTTTCTCATGAATTTGCTGCATGGCGGGAAGCGCTATCCTCCAGAGTACCTCTCATGCCCTCCATCTGCAGGAGGTCAAGGTCAAGATGAAAGCACAGTGAGGGCTTCCCAAGGCAGGAATAAAGAACAGTGTGACTGTTACTACTGTTACAACCAACGGGCAGGCTCTTCTCCAGGCTCCTTCCTAAATTCTCCTAGTCCACTGTGTATGTGTGTGTGTGTCTGCTCTGGCTTGGTTTTGTTGTTGTCTGTGCCCATTATAGTTTTTCATAGCAGCATTGAGGCCAGCATCTCTCTCAGCGTGTGCGAGCTTTGTCAAACTGCTGCAGAAGCTGCCTGTTGTGTTGTTGGGCTGTCGCTCTCTCTCCTTCAGCTCCTGCCAGCTGCTGGGTACATCACTCTGCTGCCCAGGAAGCACACACACACACATGGGTGGGGTGCGCCACACTAACACTAATTTGCAGCTTTTGGTCGCACTTACAGATGTTGGCGACTCTGAACAGTTGAAAAGTCGGCTTGCAGCAGCACTGGCCTGGACAGTGAAAATTATGACATCACGTTACAGCATCATAGTGACCCCTGCCACCACTTACTGGCCAGGTTTCGCTTTCAGTTTCAATAAAAAAATTTAAATAGCTTCACCAAGGCGTGAACTCCCTCCCACCTAGTACCACACTGTATACAAATCCCTGAAAGAGCTCAAAATGTATTATAGTCGTTTTGTCTGGAATGATAGTTACTGTGTTTGCTGAATGCTAGTTGAACATCCGAACATGGTGCGCTCCGCTTGACTCCATGGCAGCATCAAGAATCCTACCTTTTTAGACTGTGCTCTCTCTGTTTTGTGAAAGTGTTTCTTAGTGGGGTGGTATCCAGAGACAATGAAATTCCTTGGTACGCCATGACTGCAGGCTTTCAGTGGATGCAGAGATTGCTCAGGGATTAAGGTCTTGGCTTTGAGGGGAGGGACCAGTGACATGCTGCCAATCCCCACATGGTGAGAACGTGTGGTTAGAAGCAGTAGTGAGAGCTTTTAATGCCATAGGTAATAAAGTCATTTAAACACCTGCTTTACTACTACTGTAGGTCTGAACTTGAAAAGATTGTTTCATTCATGTGATTTTAACATTGAAACTAATCTCCACCTATTTTATATAATAAAATACAAACAGGTGTCTGTAAATATTAAACTGACTGTAATGAAAACTTCTAGGTGATCAAACATCTGTTGATACAAAAAACATTTTGATAATAGAAACATCTGTTAGCAATAACATGTATCTATTTTTGTCAAGCTACTTTCCAGCAGCATTGAAACAGCAACATTTGGTCCTGGCTCAATGCCTTATATATATATATATATATATATATTTTTTTTTGATCTAGCTACTTTTGACATCCGTTGCCTGGATAAGTGTACACTAATGTTGGGGAAAGATGGAAATTCAAAACTAAGGACCAGAAGTGGACATGGTTGACTAATGAAAATTGCATTAGCGCCGACGAACATGACAATAGTTTAAACAGACGCTCACATATTAAAATATTTCCATTAAGTTTATTGAGATATGGTAAAATGATATAGGTACTTTGACATCAGGGCTGTTTTCAGGGGCTGCAGATTTTCATCACCTTTGGTTGAGGCTCTGTCTTTACCCTCTATAAAACAAGGAGTGATCAAGGCAATTTCCCAGTGGTGATAGTTTCATCTATAACAGGCAATATATTTATAAACTCTTCATATGTTTTGTATGTAAAAAAAAAAAATGGAAGTACTCAATTAAAGTACAAGTATCTAAAATTGTTGTTTGAATAAATGTGCTTAGCTGCTTTCCACCACATCCGTGTTACGCTTTGGTCTTTGTTTGGAAGGTACCAAAATTAATAGCATGTTTCCAGCGGAACCACAGTATCATGCAGCACTGGGTATATTAACACTTGCTAGCAAACAGTTCATCCATTGGAGAATCGTGGTAAAAGGACTTTTTATGAAGTAACAGCGTCGTATTTAACTCCTATATAACATTAATTTGTCCCCAGTTATGTATATTATTAATATCATATGGTTGATTTAAATTTGGTGTAGTGACATTGTTGGCTGGCAAAGCTAACCGACGTTGACTGACGGTGCGTCTGTCAAATCAGTCCTCATTGACCTGCGAGGCTGTGATTCAAACTTACCACAGAAGGAGGACGATAGGAAGCTTATGACGAGTTTGCCAGTAAAATGTTCTGCAGGGTGGAAGACTGTGTCACCACCTCCGTCGTTCTCAGCGCCCATAGTGTTCTTTCCTATCACGGGAGGTGAGCTACCTGGTCTGGTCGAGGCTCCGCTGGAGGCGGGAACAGAGGGCAGGTGGTGCTGCCTGGTGGAAGGTGGTCCACCTGCTGTTGATACTTCATGTGCTGGGAAACATCTGCTGGAACGCCCTGCTCTTGCCTCAGACAGCCCCAGCATCAAGGGGTGTTCCTGGGGAAGGGCATGGGCCAGGGTGGAGAGTAAGGAAGGAGCAGCTGAGGGACAAGAAAATGAGGTTCAATTAAATGTAGCAAAATGTCGCAAAGATGCAGCCGTTTCACGGACTTCCATTCCATCCCACTCAAATGCAAAAACCAGAATTAAAGCTAATGATTGTGGAAAGCATAATATCTTTGTGGCAACAGTTAGTGTAAGCCATTTCCTGTCCAATACCCCTGTGCATGAAGCAACATCTTTGAAGAAATGATTTTCTCAGTTTAGTATGGAAGAAGCTTGACTGTCTGCACAGAGCCCTGACGCGACTGCCAGCAGACCTAGCATCAGTGTTAGAACTCACTAATAACTTTTTATGGCTGAATGTGGCAAATCTCTGCAGCCACGTTCCAAAATACTGTGGAAAGACTCTCCCCTTAAAGACGTTTGTAACTTGTCCACATACTGGTACAAGTCTATGCATTCAGTATATATATTTTTTGCTTTCTGTCATAGTTACTGAAGTACATTTCTCCCATGTTGTCTAGTTTTTTAGAGACAGTAAAACAAGATGATAGAACATGTAAGGCAATAGTCAAACATCCACCAGTTTCAATAGAATAGTCACATGTGAAATGAGCTGGAGGAAATATACTGCGCTGAAATGTGTCGCTGTCAGTGAAAAAGACTCTTAAATCGAAAGTGGTAAGAGGACAGTCTCAGTTAGAGTTTATTGAGGTTCATCTGTGAAATATTACAGTGTCCCTGATGATATGTATTTTCTTTTTTTCTCCACACAGGCCACTGACCTTTTGCTCTGAGACACACCTCCTCCTCGCTGCTCCCACTGCTATGATTGCAAAGTGTGTGTGCTCTTGTTGGGATCCTGCTGTCGCTGCTGTGGTGGAGAACTGTGTACAACTGCTACAGGCTGCTTGTTGTTCATGTGGTCCGGACTCCTGTCATGCGCTGATGAGCGGAGGTCTTCATTGTCATACTGAGGAGGGTGGTGGTGGCGTCTGCCTGTCTGCCTGGTTCATGGCATTCAGTGAGATGGTGTCTCACACATCTTGGTTGTTACATTTGCACCTTTTTCCTTACAGCTGTGTGACAAACAACATGCAAACTTTGTTTTAAAGTAGAGGCTTCCATGCTAACATGGAAAGGCGTTATAAACATGATTTTTTTTTTCTGCTATCATTTTAAACCTATGTGTGAAGTGTTTGATATCAGACAGCAACCAATGATTATTTCTTATTATCGAATTAATCTGCTGATCTCCAACATCTTAAAATGTCTTGCTTTGTCTGACAATCGTGTAAAAGTTTTCTGGTAATCAGTTTTTTTTCAGCTGTAGTTTGATAGTATTCTTATCGTATTTTCTTTTTTCTTTTTGATTTTATTGCTTTTACAAGTGATAAAACAAAGAATATAAAAATACAGAAACATCTGCTCTTCTGCAGGTGGTTTCAGGTGTTTACAATTGTGATTTACACTTTGTGATGTATAATTGCCGGCACAATGTTGCAGAGTGATATTAAATAACAAGTGCCAGGCCCTTTTTTCAACAAGAAACTGATTCTTGCAGTAGCATAGAAGTCTAAATGTAACTCTGAATTGAATTCAATTTAAGCAAATGTATTTATGTTTCAGGTGACACTTTGTAATTTGTTCTGTCTTTAAAAGTACATCATGCAGTCTGTATACGGAAATGTCCCTGCCTCATTGCTATCTTCATTGTTTAGTGATATCTCATTTTAATCTGCAGATTCCTTGAGAGAAGCTCAGGATGTATCCATTAATCCTCCACATTGTTCACAGGGATCAGCTGGCTGAATTCCCTTAATACGTGTGGCTGACACCAACACAAAAATGTCCGTTTTCGTTATTGCAGGGTATTTTGTCTTGTGTTTGTGACACTGGGGTTATTTTTCCACGAAATCTATGTGGTAATGTTAAGGAAATGCTGTCTTAATACCTCTTGTGCATTGGCTCAATTGTTCATGATGAGTCTGGTGTGTTGTCACTGACTGTGTCCCTCTCTGTGTCGTGAAGCCCAGGTCTCAACGCCTTTGCCATGGCCGTGGTGGGTAGGCACCACTGCTGGTGTCTGCCTTCTTCTTCCACCTCTTCCTGCTGTTTTGGGGACAGACCACCAGGGAGTGGTACTCGTCCCTTAAACCCTACAGCCTGGGGCTCCTGAAACCTGCGTCATGCCTGGTTCGCTGGTACTTCTGCTGGCTCACCCGCTCATCCCATCGCCTCTGCCGGGAGATGGTTCTTCAGGTCACAAATCGCTGGAACCCACCGGTAACAGCTGAGAAGTCTAACAGGCCATGTCATTACTCTAGTGGTGATGGTTAATGTTATCGAGGAGCAGCAGCAGGAAGATCACCTCAGTTCAGGAAGAAACTTTGGGATGGGAAGAAGCTAAAATAGTGTGTGGTTGTTAAAAGATGTTAGTGGAGCACGCTTGTCTACCGGTTCTTCTATGGTGCAGGACAAGGATAATGGTTTACTTTGGAAGGTGGGCAACCTAAGGTAATGTGTACACTCATTGAGGCTGGCCTCAGAATATTCTTTGAAGTGGCATTCCTTTGAATACTGACGGTAAAATAATAAACCTTTTGAAATAAAATGTATTTTGTGGTTGTGAAATTGCTCATTTAGATCCTCATGAACAGGCACTGCAATTAACTGACTATGACTCTGGGTACAGTCATCCTCCTGGAATTGACTACTTAACTCTTTTCTCCTTACAGTTAAGCTTTTCGTCGAGAAGGTCGAACAAATTTACAGCACTGTTCTGAATGGGCCATGGTTATAAAACACACCATCATCAGCCTCCTGTCATGTATATGATCATAATGTATGTGTGTGCTTTCCAATCCTGAGTACAGGTTTGTACATTCAACTTTTTACTGGGGGTTTCACAATGATGTCTTAATATCTGAGAACATGTGAAAACAGAGTGCTAATGTTGCAATTTACAGACTCATTTAAAGTCACTTAGTGAAAGCAGTATTTAAGATCTACCTGTGGCCATCACATGAACAGTCTTTCTCCATGTTTCACATTTCACTGTTCATGTTTCAGTCGGTCAGGGGCTATTACAAACCAAACCTACAATGTAATAACATGGCATGTACTGACTCAAGCAACTGCTGTGTCCTAGTTTCCAACCACATTCTAATCATTTCTGTAGTTAGTATACAGGATATTAACCTATGATACAACACCTACTCTAACAAAGAGAAAGCAACATGTTTTTTCCAAAAACTGTCATGATTTTTTGTTCCTTATTTGATATTGTCACTTTTCTGGTGTGAAGACACTACATACTGCCTCAGTTTACTAAGTAGCATGGATAAGGGACACAGCTAACATGTATTACAGCACTTGATGCCAACTAAACATTCATTACCTCATCACAACACCCCTCACCCCCTCACCCACCACTCTTTTGCACCTTTTCTTTATCAAATGTTGTTATTATCCTGGCCTTAAAATGTAGTGGAAAATCACAAGCCTTTATTGTGACAGGTTCTCTCGCTTGTCCTCTGCTAAATTTACATTATAGTCAAAAATACTGTTAGCCAACATTGTTAGTTGTTTTGCTTAATATATATATGTCTGCTTAAGTTCTTTTCTCTGACATTTCTTATGGGTCGTGACATCTGATGTTTGGTTTTGCCATTTGAAAATGATAAAATAAATTCTGTTAAGGGACATATGGAACTGTTGATAAATGTTTAATTTTATTGTTTTGTATTTTGTACTCTGAAAATTGCTGTGGTGTAAGTTGTGTTGTAATAATTAAATTTGGGTTGAAAATTTATTTTCTGCAGTTGAAATGGTTTTAAACATCCATGCTTGAGAGAGAAAACCTTAAAATCTACTCATTCACATACATTCCTTTTCATTTCACTCTGCAGGAAGATGCTCTTAATCTAAAATGTTAGAAATGTGGACCTAAGACCCTTTTTTAAAAAATAACTTTTTTCCACAATGATGTTTTTTTGTTTTGTTGACATAAGGATAATATTCAACAATACAGGCAAACAGTAGCAGCACATAATTGCTTAAAAAACACAAATGTTAACATTGAATCAGAGGTTTTTCCAAAAGCTTATTACTTTTCTGTTGTACAGTAAACTGAGTGACTGAAGAAGAGACTATATATTTTGGAGAAAAGTAACCTAGTAACCCATAGTAACCTGTCGGCGCCTGCCTCCCATGATTGGTATGGCAGCTACACCTGTGGTATAGCTACTACCGCCATTAGTTTGGATTTACTTGCTGGTAAGGCATTTTGTTGTCCATTTTCAAGGCGGATTATCAGAAATAAATTAGTGCAGCACTATGCAGTAGGGTAGTTTCAGCAGTTTAGCATTTCTTGGTCAACTGCGGAAGGTTTAGCTCTCGTTGTATAACGTTAGCTAACTGAAAAACGTTAGCTGTTAGTGGTAATGTTAGCATTAGCAAAGTTATTGGAAAACATGAATTAATAGCGTCCGTCAACAACAGGTCTTGGATAAACACGTACTTTATTTTCTCCAAACTCCAGTTAATGTGTCTAAGACACATGTAAAACGTGAACTTATCTTCCTCAGTTCTTAAAAAATACTTATCCGTAACTTAGCTAGGTAGAGAACGTTGGCTAACGTTAGCAATGGAAAGCATACAATTTCATGTTAGCTACTTTTAAAATAAGTTTTTTATTCATTTATTTATACAATTGACTTGTGTTTATTAGCTGTATACCAGACTGGTTAACAAACTTTATTATATTTTATTGCTAACCCAAAGTATCTTCCTAAGGAGCATCTGCAGGACTTGAAAAGCTGTTTTTTTTAAAAGCTTTTATTTCCAGTCTTGCTGGCTGGAAAATACTTGTTTTTATGAAAAATTGATATGTGGAACTTAACTAAATAGATTATTTTTTAATTGGTTATTCAATCCATCCACCTCATGCTGCTTATCCCGGTTCAGGATGTGTTTAATGATTGATAGTATCAGGAAGATTTGTACAGTTGGGAAATAATGACAAATGTGATACAAATGTCAATAAATGTATGCACTTGGTAAATAATCATAGTTCATATCGTTACTTCTGATTTTCACTGATATCTCTTAAGTATTAACTTGCATTTTATGTAGCATCTAAAAGTCTTTAACTTGTTAAACCTTGGAGAAACCCTGCCATTGAAAAAAAAAATTATCAGGCGAAATCAACCTTGAAAGATTGGATGGAAGTGTCTAAAATACTTTTGCACATCTCATTGCAGGTATGTCTGTTTGATGTAAAGTGTTTTAATAAGTAATGTAATGGTATTTCGGTTAGATAAGATAACTGGATCTGTAATTCCAGATTAACCATATGAGTTAATTTACAAAGATGCACACCATCAACACTATTTAAAGGGACACAGACTTCATAGGTAATTTTAAAAGATAAATTGAGGTTAGAAGACAACAGCTATGTGCACTAAAAGCTGCGTGTTACTCCTAAAGTGAATTTTGATTGGTCATATGTTGATCACAAGCAGGACGAGGGAGGAGTAAACCAGCAGGATGTTTGTCCCAGCGGAAAATATGTAAGTGACTCACAGAATACTGTTTGGTTGACTTACTTTTTAGCAATATATGAAGTTTTGTCTCTGGTGCACGTGTATGTGTGTGTGTCTGTGTGCGCAGGACGTCGAAGGAGATGCTTGAGAAAATAGCTGAGCTGGATTACAGTCAGAGCCAGCTGAGGGACCTGAACGCTCAGATGAGGCACTGGCTGGATGTTGCAGATGAGGATATGGCAGTGCTGCGCTCAGAGAATGTCGCCCTCAGAAAACAAGTGCAAGCGTAACTAGTCACACATTATCATCTCTTATTAGAAAAAGAAAGGTCCCTGTACTGTCTGACCATCAAACTTAACACTGCAGTTGTTCATCATCTGTCATTTTATTTGATCATTCCACTGCCAGATAAATGGAAGACAGAGGTCATCATCTCTGGCCTTGCAGACTTCAGCATTGTATTTGATCCTGTATCAGAATTTGCTAAACACATCCCCTCAGTGCTGTAACACTTTGGTTGAAAAACTGACAGAGCTTGTGTTTGTGCATCTGCAGCCTGGAGAAGATTGTCAATGAAGCACAGCAGGTTGAAGCAGAGCCTTGCAGGGCGCTCCTGACCGATGTCCTCGATGTAAAGAGATGCAATGAAGAAAAGATTAAGAAACTGGTGGGTACCCAGAATTGTTGCCGTATTTCAAAGATATTTAGACTTAATAAAGGCTTAATTGTGTGGATATGATGTGCCATTTATTACTGATTTACCCTGCTATAACAGTGAGTCAAGTTCAGAAAGTTCAGTTCCTGGTGGTAATTATTGCTTCTTCACTTTCAGATTTGTACTCAAAGCTAACTAACTTGAACAAACATTTGAATGATTTTTGTCATTTTTCAGGAATCACCATATTCTCATCTCTTATTTTCTTTTTTAAGGTGTGTCTTTAACCATAGTTTGTTATGTGGTTGAATCCAGGTTGTAGTAGGATGTGTACAGGCTGCTCTCACTGCAAATAGGCTGTTGCTTGTCATTTTAAATATCTTCAGGTGAGCCTTTGTGCTGTGTTTTTGTGCAGGAGGAGGAATCTACCATGATGAAGGAACAAAATAAGAAACTAATCACAGAGGTATGATGTCTCTTACTTCTCACATAACAACTTAAATCTGCCACAGTATATTATACTATAGTTAAAAGTAGTACAGAAATTTGAAAACACTTTCCACATTTAAATACTATTCCAGCTAAAGAATCTCAAGCAGGAACAAGAGCAGGACAAGCTCAGCTTGACCAAGTTCAGGGCTGCACTTATAAAGTTTGAGGTAACAGCATGAATTCAACTTGGCAATGTTTAATTATTTTTCTCTCTCTATTCATCCTGCCATTAGTCAATATACATCATCAACTTGGTCCTTATTTGTTATGTTGTGTGCCTCCTTAGTTTGAAATGGAGGAGGCTCAGTCAGGGCTGCAGCATAGGGATGAAATTATTCATAAGGTAGGAACAGAGACATCCATAGTGGTGGCAGTGAGTGACTCATGAATATAGATCTTTATCTTTGGAGTTCAACATGAGTATTTTGACCTTTTTTTTAATTGGCCATTTTTTTGAACGTCACAATTTTGAGTGTGTGTGTGTGTGTGTGTTTTGTAATAGAAAAACATGCAGTTAAAGCACTCGGAGGAAACTGTAGGAGAGTATTCCATCATCATAAAGGTAAAGATTTTCTCACCCTGTCCTATTCAGTCAAGAGAGAAAATTAAAAACAAGTTAAACAACATGTTTTGTTTTATTTTTTTTTTTATTTTTTTATTTAATTGTTGATTTGACACTGTTGTATACAATTAGATAATGCCATCCAACTCCTTACTCATCATATAAATTGACTGATGTGACGGGACAGGTATGCAGTTGGTTGCAATCTGTGCTTTCACAGCTAGATGTAAATTTCCAGTACTGGCCGGTGACTTCTGTCAGATGTTTTGTCTTCTTTGCTCCAGGATCTCAAGGAGACAAATCAGGAGCTGAAGAAGCAGTTGGAGGACAGACAGGATGAGACTGCACTGTAACTCTAACACACAAAATCCTCTTGCTTTAAATGAATATTATGATGTACACTGAGTCATCCGTGTGCACCCACACTGTTCACACTGTTTGCTGTTGGTTTCCAGCTCTGCTCTGAATGACCTGATGGAAGAAAAAGAAGGATCACCCAGTCCCCCTCTGTCCTTCGCAGACGAACTTAAGCTGTTGGTGTCTTCAGATGAAGTGAAACCCAGCATGCCAGACTCCAAACATCAAAGTCATGTATGAATTCTCTCTCTGATATCTTTGTTTGGACCATTTTGAAACCTAGACATTTACTGTCTTTTGATTTTCTTGTAGTTACACAAGTGGCCACTAGAGTGTGCCACTACAAAGCCCAGTTTCAGAAAGCACCTCGGTTACTGTAGATATAGAAATATAGTTGATTAGTGATGGTTCTGTGTCTGCAGGAGGAGACTGAGACCAAGGAGCTGCTGAAACCTCAAAGTCTTACAAAAGACCTTCACACCAACAGGTAATTAAGTTTCACATCATAAAGTAGCGTTTTTGCATATGATGAATGAAAGGTAGGAATGTGTAGGAATTGTTTTGTGCTCTGGAACTTTTTTTTTTTTTTCTCATATTCGGAATTTTACTTTCTTCTTCTCTCTGCACTCATTATTGTCCCTCTGGCTTCTCTGTCGTCAAAGGTGTGCAGGGACCTTGGAGACAGCTGTCCAGAAAGCAGGCCTATTTATGATGTGCATCTTCATTCTCCTTGTTGTGGCCTTTGTTTCTTTAAGAAGCTGTGTGGTAAACTGTGAATTGTTTTCCATCAACACCTTGTGGTCCGGTGCACGTCTGATGTTACAACCCTACTGCAGTGTGCACTATGGTGCCTTACCTCCTATTTGATCCAAACACTCCCTCTTATAAACTTGAATTCATTCATCTGCCTGATTGTGGGTTGTTTTTGTAGCTGAATTTGTTTTCTACATAGTAGATCATAAGACTGATGGTTTAATTATACCCCTGCACCAGCAACAGCTATTTCCAGATGATAATTGTAGTTCTTACTGTCAACAAATCCCATGCAAACACCAAAACCAACAATTCAGAGGAGATATTAGGAGATTCTTGAAAAAACACTTTCTGTAATGAACCCAAAAAAAAAAGAAATAGAGAGATTTGTGCAATGGTATAACACTAACCATCCTGTGTGAAATGTGAGGAAAACTCAGGAGATGATGTTTGTTCCACGGGCAGTGGGTGACCTCAGGTCTGTGGTTATCCACAACATGTCCATCGCTCAGGTCTGCTCTTGTTAGTACCTCTGGGATCATATGATAATAGACTCAGCTGGAAGGTCCATGTGGAAATTCTTCACTAGAGTTTAACAGCAGAAACCAGTTTCCCTACATCAACATCTCATCAACATCATCATTTTCTTCTGCTTATCTGGGGTCAAGTCAACATCTTATTTGTGTAAATAGTGTAAATATTTGTTGGGGATTATTTTCAGCCCATGTCCTCCATGGTTCTATGTTCTTTTATCGGGAGCATATTTGTGAATAGCTCCTCTATGTCAGCCAGTGCTCCAAACATTTCCTTATTGTGACGTGTTTTTCCTGATGATTCTTTCTTCAGGAGACTTCAGGAGAAAACAATCTTCAGGAGAAAGGTGGAACTGAGTGGCGTCCACTCTCCTCCTGAGTTCAGATATGACAGAGTCAGACAGACATCTGTTGGTTGAAACCTGGGGCATTTGATATGTCTGACCAGTCATCAAATGATCATATATTTTGCCAGTTCCTTTGAAAACTTCTGGATCTCACCTCTGGATGTTTTCCCGTATTTTACTGGCATGTACTGCAGGTTTCTCTGGCTGTCTCAGCTTGATAAACAAGCTGTTAACATCAGTTTTAATGGTCTCAACATTAATTGAAGTTCGCTTTTTTCCTCACACTGATCATTGTTGTCCTGCTCGTTGGAGTGTCTGGAACAGCTCATGGTATGTCTTCAACATATTCAATAGCTTCCCTGAGTCTCTGAGAGGACTTTGAAGGCTGCTTGAGTCTCACCAGGAACTTTGTGTCTTGTCTTGAACACAATCTTCACCTCAAGGGTGAACCTGGAAAAGCTTTATCTTTGGTGGTGTCTTCCGAAGGTCCATCCAGCAACATTTTCAAAATTAGAACAAGGCAGGTTACTCCTTACATCTGGTTATTCCTACACACGGTCATATTGTGTCTTGGGAATGAGGAACCTTACTAGTTTACAGCAGACGCTGTGTGATGTGTAAAATTAAAGGTAAAACTCAATAAATAACTCAAAGTCATTTTCACACAGTATATTTTGATTTTATGGTTTAGCATTGTATTAGCAGTCACTTGTCAGCCTTTGTTCTCAAAGGTATTTTTTTGATTAATATATTAGCCTTGTAAGGATTCACTGATATGGCAATTTTTCACAACTCCCACCAGTTTTATCTAGGGTATTTTAAATTCTTACGTATTAGTAAGTATAGTTTATGTGATCTGTGCAGTGTCTTGTCTTTTTATATACAGTCTATGGTGGCTTAAGTTCATTAAACCTGTCATCCGTTAACATTTATTTATTTATTCAAGGCTTAAACTGTCTCAGTGTGGTAAATCCTCATCATGTAGAAGATCACGGATGGGGCTGGTCGTGGTGATGAAGTTCCCGGGGATGCTGATCATCGTCTCCTCCGTTGCCCACAGGTGCCAGTGAAAAGCTGTTAAATAAATCAAGTTAAAAAGTTTATTTGAGACCCTTGAACCCACTATCAGGGACAATAAAGCTGCTGTAGTTAACTATAGTATACATATGTGTCACAGAGGCATGCTTATTAGCTTGGCTGTTACAAATTACATGTGGCTCGTGTCCACTTTGTCAGAAAATAGTCACAAATAAACTGATTTTGTGCACTGATGACGCGGCTGGCACATGGCTGTCTGCCAGATCTTAAAATACATCTAAGGCCTCACTCCGTCTTTACGTGTGATGTATTTTTAGACCAATCAGAGGCGGTTGCTAGGCGGAACTGTTTGACCCATCAGCGTTTTTCTGTCAATGGTAGCTGACGTATGTCGTCATTGGTCACGACGTGCATCGCCATTGGCCACTATGTTCTGGGAGGAGCTCAGAGGCGGAGAAACGAAGGCGGAAAACAGATTTAAACCAAGTTTGAACCACTTCTTCGGTTTGCCAGTGCTGGGAGAAAACGTGACTGAGGAGGTCTGGATGCTAAAACAAGGCCTGGGGCTGCTGTTTTGTCGAACACGAGTGAGACTGGACGCTGAACACGAGGCACAAGGTAAGGCACAGTCAACGGCTAGCATTAGCGTTAGCATTAGCTTTACCTTGTAATTATATCGTTTAATCAAATGTTTAGTAGTCTGTTTACAACTCCGCTTGCTTCTCTTAACAATTATTCTGCAGACATTCTACTTCGTTGTACTTTTATGCTCCATCTTGGTCACTGTAAGTGAGTTTTTGGCGGATTATCATGTCGCGATCATTTTGTGTCTATTTGTGGTGGTATTGGTATTGCATCTTATTGTCTTTGTAGTTTTTCCAGGTCATGTAACGTTTCTTTGTGTTCAGTGTGGCAGTTTTGTGCGTCTTTGTAGCTTTGTGGTAGTAATCTGTCCATAGCTATCCATTGATCCCCATGTTGTGTATATTATTGATTAAAAATTTGTTTGTAGTGACTTGAGACTTTATTGAGCTCAGTTTTGTTTTAAATACAAGCTTGAAAACTAGATTTTAACTCTGCTCTTCCACAAGTTTTAAGCCTCAAGAGTAGGTCAATGTATGAGCTGAGAGTACTGTTAGAAATTATTTTAAAAACTATTTTAAAAATAGCTTTTCTCTCTGAGATCAATGACGTCATATTCTAGTAACATAATTAATTTATTCACCTCAAAACGCAAAGTGTGATTGTCAAGGTTCTAGTGTTTAGTTTTCAGTGTTCTTCTTCTTCTACACTGTTAAGGTTTTGGAGGTGAACTATTCTTTATTACTGAGGTTATTTGTTATTCAAGTGTTGTACTTGTGTTTTCCAGGTTTACTGGTTCAGCTGCTGCAGCCTGGAGAGAAACACCACCTCTCACCTTACAAACCAAACAGGTATGTGTCCTAAAGACTTACCCAGTCTGAAAAAAAGTTGTTGGTGAGCTGAATGATTAATGTTAGTAACAGTGTTAATGTTTAAATCCTTGGTATGTAATGAGTTTAGTGTTGAATATAATAACGACTGATTAATTGTGTCTGTAAATTGTCAGAAAATAGCACTTTTTTAAATTTAATTTTTACACACGCCAAATAGTTGTCAGGTAATTTTCTGCCTGTGGCCTGAAGTATATGTAAAAATACCAAAAGTTTAAACCTGCTTTCAAAAATGTACTTAAAGTTTTTATTATGCAGCTCACAGTAATATACACGATTCCTCCAGTGATTAGTTGACAGATAATACAGAAATTTAAGAGTTAAGATAATCATTTTAGTTCATTTTTTCCAAGTATTTATTGTTATTGATTCTTAAAGATGTGATGCTTTTTCTTGTCATATGTGACAGTAAACAGCCCATTTTCTGAGACACTCCTTGAACGTTTGGAAAATGTTCTGGTTCAGCTGTAATGTTGAATATTTATCTGTGTTTTGGGGTTAAACTGTTGATGAGGAATAGGTAATAGTGTATTGAACTTTTTCCTTTGTATGTTTCTCTTATTATTTCCTCCAGGTGTCACCACTTCGTCCACGATCACAGAGAGTCTTCGTACAGTGAAGAAGCTCTTTGAGACCAGGACTGAGGCCTCCAGGTAATTCACAAACAGTTTTACATCAGCTGTCCAACACAGAGCACTGACATTAAACTGTTAATGTTCAGTAATTGATCTGAAGTTTGGGACCTCACTCATTATTAAAGTTTATTTGCATAGTTCATGAATGTACAGTTCAAAGAAAATAAAGAATTTAAACATCAGCTCTCTCTCTCTCTCTCCCTCTCCCTCGTTCCTGCTCCTCACTCTCTCTCTCCCTCTGTCTCTCCCTCGCTCTTGCTCCTTCTCTCTCTCTCTCTCTCTCTCTCTCCCTCCCTCCGTCTCTCTCCCTCGCTCTCCTAGCACACACCAAAAGGTTTTTAAAATCTTACCCAATGTAGAAAATGTGAGACACCACACACGACAACAAATAATGTCAGATTTCACAGTTTTGTTCTTAAAGTGTGTGATTTGCAGAGAGAAGACCAACACAGCACACCACACACTAACAGATTCACCACCAACAACCAGAGTCTGGAGTCTCAGAACTCCAAATCTCACAACTTTAGAGTAAACAAACATGGCGGACAACAATGTCTCGTTTGTTGTGCTTCCGTCTTCAGTCAGCTTGTTTCCTGATTAACTATCGTTCCATTCCACGTGACAATCCACAGAGTGCGTGCTCAGCTTTCCTCACAACAGGATTTCTGATCGTAAAAATATTGAACATGTTTAATATTTATTGAGGCAGCTCCGATTGTTTTCGGAGCAGATCAGGGAGGGTTAAATCACTCTTAACACACCTCATACCACAGGAAAATCTGGCAAGATAATCTTTAGATAGATAGATAGATAAGAACTTTATTGATCTTTTAGGTAGGTTCCCCTCAGGAAAATCAGGAATCAACCAACCAATAATCGGGCCCTTGCTTATTTTAATCGGGAGGGGGGATTTGGGACGATAATCAGCCCAATTATCTTTTGGTGTGTACCCCGCTTTATTCTTTCTCTGTCTGTCTGTCTCACTACTCTCCCTCTCTGTCTCCTTCTCTCCTCCTTGCTCTCTCAGTTCTCCAGTCAGAGCAGCTTCTTCTGTCTTTGTGTATAAAGAAAATTAGTTCTAGACTAGTTCTGATTAGTGCAGAACCAGTTAGTCCACACTCTGGTTTCTTTGTACTTTTAGTGTCTCTTACTTCTCTCTTTTGACAATTTGAAGTTCAATACCCAGAAACCCTCTGTGCTTTTATTTTGATGTGTTAACCCTCTATGGCATGAATTTTTATTTTATGAGGAAAAAAATATTTCACCCTAGTTTTGGGAGCTTGGGGGGGTCCATATAATATATCAATCAGAAAATGTGTCCCCCCCCAGCCCCCCCACCAGATTTTGGTTTGTTGCCTCAGGGCAACAAGATGCTATGAGGGTACTAAAACGCCAAGGTTTTCTATATTATTTAATAAGTGGAATGAGGAACAAACAACCAATAAATACATTAGAAGAAGTTTTATTTCAACAACAACAACAATTTTTTCTTTCACTGCACTGTGGGGTGTTCTCCAACGGGGTAAGCGTAGAACATCTTCCTGTGATACTTCATCATCTTCATTTTCCTCTTCATCCACAGACTCATTGTCATCAGGCAGGCCATCTTTTTCAAAAGAAACCAGTAAGCATAAAATTAGAATAGGTCAT
This sequence comes from Lates japonicus, assembly GCA_033238685.1. NCBI lineage: Eukaryota > Metazoa > Chordata > Actinopteri > Centropomidae > Lates > Lates japonicus. The sequence continues at coordinate 1,354,052 of BRZM01000373.1, forward strand.
ATATACCTCTCTTCACCCAATGATGCACGCACGCACACGCACACGCACACACACACACACAAACACAAACAAAGTCATATATACCTCTCTTCACCCACTGATGCACGCACGCACACATACACACACACACACACACAAAAGTGGTCTAACTGCACAATGTTGCCCTGAGGCAACGAATGAAAAACTGCCATTTTAGTATATAAATGAAGACAAAAAGTGTCTTTACTCAATCAAATATGCTTCTTCACTTATTCATGCACATCACAGATATTATTTATACAAAGTTATTTAAATTTAAATATGTTAAAAAGTGAAATTTATCTTACCTTCTGCTAGCAGTGTGTCCAAGTCAGCTGTGGTCCCAAAAAGGACTGTTTCACCCCAAAACGAAAGGTCAAAGCCACGCCCAGCTCAAATTTCATTGGTCACAGACTTATCATCAGACTTTTAATGTGATGTTTTACTTAAAAAAATTTAAAGGGGCGGTGTGTGGGCCAAAATAGTGGTTTGTTGCCTGAGGGCAACACCATGCCATAGAGGGTTAAAAGTCACATCTTTATATTGTTTGTTGTGTTTTTCTCCACAGGATTCAAACTTCAATCATTAAATCACAGACAGAAGAGACAGACGTGAAGACATTTCTAGAAGGTCAGTGTTAGTTTATTCTTTTCAGTCTGACTATGTCAGTATCTCAGCTGCAGTTTGACACTTTAAAACCTCTTGTCTGGAAGAAATAGCAACAAATTAAAGCTACTGTAACTCATCAGTTTTAATTAGTATTAATTAGTATTTTTCAACAATGTAGCTGAAAAGTCTAAAAAATATGTATAAAAACATATAAACTGAAACCTTAGTTTAGAATAGAAAACCCTTTTAATAAATAGGTTCAAAAAGCAATACTTAAAATAAATACATTGAAAACCTTTAATATTAGGTATAAAACTTGAAAAATGTCAAAAACTAAGTCTAATAAAACCATTAAAATGTAATTTAAAATCTTTAATTGTGTGTAAAAATCTAGTCTAAAAAAATAAAACATGAGAATCATGACATTTTATAACGTAAGTTTCTAAACAGAGAAATGCAACTCAAAAGTTTAGGAAGACTTTTTAAATGATTTTATTCCAGACAACATTTAACCACAAGGACACTAACACTTGTTAGAGCTGGTTAGGGTAATGTAGTTATGAGCACATTTTTCAAAGATGAACATGTCTACTAAACATCTTTGTGATTATTTAACTGCTTATGATACAATTATTAATTAGATACTTGTATTGTAATCGGTTAAATGATCACAAAGATGCTTAATAAAGACATATTAGTCTCTGGAAAAAGTGTTTTTACTTGAACAAGAAGAAACCAACACTGTTTACAGCAGTTAGATGGTGGAGTGCTTTTATCTAATTAACAGCTTTGTAACACTTTTGTTTTCTTTCATCCACTTCAGGTCTTCAGCTGCTGTCGTCTTCTCCTCCTGCAGAGACAAGAACACGTGTTAATCACAGAAACTGATCAATTAATCTATTTTATTCCAGTTTTACTGCACAGTACTTAAAAAGGTAAATGAAATTTCAAACCTATGAGACAGTTTTTACCTTTCATAATATTTCTTTACGAAGGAAAGTAAATAATTTTATTAAACTGATGTTATTAAAGAATATATTATTTATCCACATTAATAAGTTATTTTACTAAAATTATTTTTACTTGGAATTTAGTTATTTTTTCTGACATACTGTGCTATTGCATTTTCTTAACGTTTTTAATGACGGAGTGCACTGACATTTTTTTGCTATTTCAAACACTGCAATATCAGTCCAATCTATACATAGTCCTGTTAATACTGTTTATAATTTTTACATACTGTTATATATTGTCTTATTTTATAATGTGTCTCGTACTCGTGTATCATACTCAAATAAATACTTCTGAACATTTTGCTGGTCTGTTTAATACTGCGTGAATGTTTTTGACCCTTTACTATACAATGACATTTTTTGACATTTTTCATGCCTTACTATACTATGACATTTTTGGACCATTTTTGACCCGTTCTGTTTTGGTGGTTTTGACCCTTACTATCGTTTTTGTGTTTTGACACTATACTATGACATTTTGGACCATTTCCTTTTACTTACTATATTATGACTTTTTGGAAATTTTTCATGCCTTATATATGACATTTTTGGTAGTTTTTGACCTTACTATCTGATGACATTTTTGATGGTTTTCATGCCTTACTGCTCGACTTTTGGTGGTTTGTTGCCTATATTGTTTTTGTGTTTTTTTTGCCTATGTTTTGAAATTTTTTGATGCCTTACTATACTATGACATTTTTGACTATTTTTCTTGTATTATACTATGATATTTTTGGACCATTTTCATGCCTTACTATACTATGATATTTTTGATGAACTTTTCATGCCTTACTATACTATGACATTTGGACCATTTTGTATACTATACTATGACATTTTTGATGCCTATACTATGACATTTTTGGACCATTTTTCATGCCTTACTATATTGGCATTTTGGTGATTTTGACACTACTATACTACTTGAAGCATTTTGGTTGTTATATATACTATGACATTTTTGATACTTTATAATGACATTTTGGCTTTTATACTACTAAGCATTTTTATGAAAACACAGATAAATATTCAACATTACAGCTGAACCAGAACATTACTATACTATGACATTTTTTGACTATTTTTTAGACCTTATTATACTATGACTTTTTTTGACGCCTTACTACACTATGACAGTTTTTGACCGTTTTTGTCGCCTTGCTATTGGAAAGATAATGATAGACATTTTTTGACACCTTACTATACTATGACATTTTTTGACGCCTTACTACACTATGACATTTTTTGACGCCTTACTATAATATGACATTTTTTGACAATTTTTGATGCCTTACTATATAATGAAATTTTATTTATGTTAAGTTGTGACTATCACCAGTTGACATGGGCCTGTTTCATGAATCAATAACAGGTGTTAAACAGCTGACAGAGTGACCAAGATTTATACATTAAAGGTGTGGCAGCTAGTAGCAAGATCGGTGGAGGACACCTGGCTGTGATATCACTAAAGTTTATGTTTTGTGTATATACATATATACATCTCGTCACACTTTACAAGCACATGGTTATCTTTCTGAAAATGACGAATCTGCGACCGACAACATCTTAGCAGCATCTGGAGCACACCAAACGAAAATGTAAACAAATACCTCCAGTTAACAGGATCACCAATTAAACTGAAAACCGCCCAAAAGCCGGCATATGCCAGCTAACGTTAACTCTGTTCGGACCACATATATAACATGCCCAGATGTCCAAAACATCTTCTGATGCAATGACCTCAATCCAACAGGAAGTCAGCCATTTTGACTTAATACACAAATTCTGCTCATTCTTCGCCATTTGGGGACATTGTATTTGAACAAACTCCTTCTAGAGATTTAATCATATCAACTTCAAACTCAGTCAGTATACTGTTAACGCCTTTGTGATTAAGTGCCGTGATGGCACCTCAAATTTTATGTTGCTACCGTTGACATCCAGGTGTAAAGCAGCCAGGTACAGACGCAATATAATACATAATGACCATACATAGACACAAAACGATGACGACATGATAGACAGCTATAAACTGAGTTAAAATGACCAGGATAGAACACAAAATTACAGAGATGCAAGATGTCGGTAAAGTGACTGTAAACAATTACAACATGGATTTGAACAGACCATCAAGAGGTACTTGTGTTTTCACCCGTCCACAACTCATGTCAGGGACGCCTCAGTTAGGAAACACAAGCACACTGATACCCACACGATGAGAAGGCTAATGCTAACACTCGCCGCTAACGCTAACGGTAGCCGCTAGCTAGATAGCACCTTCGCCTTACCTTCGCGCCGCAGATGTGTTCAGCGTCCAGCTTCACTCGTGTTTGACAAAAGTTAGCGTCAAAATTTGTTTTAGCATCCATGCCTCTTCGGTAATTAGGTGTTCTCACAGTACAGACAAACCGAGGCAACTGCTCAAACGTTGGTTTAAATGTGTTTTCCGACTTCGTTTCTCCGCCTCTCTGCGGAGTTCATGGCCAATGACGACATACGCAAGCCAACAACGGCAGAAGAAACGCCAATTGCGGAGGGGGGCGGTTTCTGACGAGTGTAGCCTGTGAAGCTATACACATACGCACACACACACAAACAAGGAGAGAGCGGAGAGGGATACTGAGATGAGATGTGGAACTTGTGTCTCTGTGGTCGGACTACTGCGATGAATTGCGTTAACTTTTAACACATTCTTTGTTTGGACAATCTATTAAAATGTATTAAAATTAGTTGTAAAAAAAAAACAATAAACAACAACAAAAAACACGTCAGTAATGATTTAATGCGTTATTTCTTCTCTGTTCCCCTGCATAAGTGAATTCTGTTGTAATCAGAACACAATCTCCATGTAACTAAATGATTACAATATTTTCACAAACTGTAATACAAATAATCAAAAGAAAGGATGTTAAACACAGAGCTGATAACAAAACACTCACAGTGCATGGGTGTGAATTATGGCACCTATATCATGATCAGTATTACTGTAGATATCATAATAAGTATTTTTGAATATGACGTATCATTTCAGCCTCCAGGAACTCCTGTTGAAGTGTGGTTGATGATGATGATGGTGGTTGGTAATAATTTGACATAAGCACTTCTTGCTACAGACAGAAAAACCATGGCATATACCAGGAAAGGTTTGGAATAACATCATGCCAGGAAGTCCAATATGTATTAGTTATACAGAAAAATACAGGTTCTATTGTTATGATGAGGGTTTCAATAATAATCATAAATGTTGCTCGTGACTTTTCACGGTGTGAATTACATGCATGAGTCAAAGTGTGTCCATACCGTACTTCCATGCCTCCCCGTGCTGTCGCCCCACCCAGCTGAAGGCGCTCTCTGGTGGTCTTGTCTGTGACTCCAAGAAAACACCCCCTCCCTCCTAGACGGGAGAAATCATAAAGCTGGGATCAGATGTAGGGCAGGAGGGATGTGAGGACTGTCTGAGTCGAGGGATTTTTTTTTTTTTGCGGAGGTGCCGGCTGATATTTCGTTGTCCGTGCATATCTGCTGGAGTTGAGGCTCGTGGACGCAGATGCTGCGTTGGTTGGTGCTGACTGACTGACTGACCGGTCGGCGCTGGGTGCTGAGATGCTGGCGACAGGCCGAACCTTTTTAACGTCCTCCCGTGTCGTGGATGGAGACCAAAGCCAGAACAGCTGAAAGACAGTAAGTCGGGAAACGAGAGCAACAGTCCGGTTTGTTCCAGTCTGTAAACAGGAGGGACCGGACCGGAGGTTTTGAGAAGGAGGCACCGGCGGTGGCGACGGCATGTTCTGAGCAGAGAGCCGGCGAGCGGCGGCGGCTGGCGGGATGAAGGCGCCGAGGAGACCGAGGCAGACGCGACTCCTCCCGCGGTTCTGCGTCTGTGGAGTCGGTCTGCTCGCAGCTGCTTGGATCTTTCACTTAAACGATGTTACAGGTGCTTTTCCACAAAATAAATTACATGAAACTGTCATGAATTTATTTCTATTAATCTCATCCATTACTTGTGTTATTTATAACCACGAAAATTAAATGTTAAATGTTAGATTGCAACCTTAAATGAGCATTTTAGCAGCACAGTACACAAAGGCAACACAGAGAAGTTGGATAAAGGCTACGCTAAACTTGGAGTATTTCTCAAACACACTGATATACATTATAATGATAACATTTAAAAAAAAATCAAAAGTATATGCATTTATATGTCAGTCCTTCTTTTTAGCCTCCCATGGACCTACTGTGGATCATGACATCTCCTTGTCCAAAAGAGAGCTCATCCAGCAAGACAACAACCAGACTGCCAGTATTTCTAGATCAGGTGAGACATGTTTTACCATGTGTTTATATGTGGGCATGAGACAGGGAGCTTTATCTTAGAATAATGGAAAATAGAAACACACAGTCATTTCTAAGTGTTTTGAGTTGGACTAAAGATCTTTTCAACCAGTAACAGGCCCATAGATTCAAGTGTGGGTTTAGATCTTTATTCATTAATGACTGTACAATCACTATGATTATTTTAGTTACAACTTTGTGTATATGTTTTGTGTGCAAAGGCAGTGTGTGTGAGAGTGTGTGTCTCTATTAATCCGTTTAATCGAAGTCTATCTCCTCTGTGCATCGATCCACCTCCACAGTCCACCTCATCCCTCATTTCTTCAAACTGCACATCTAGATATTTAAACACAGTTAGGCCTTTGAGGGGGACCCCACCTCCCCCCACCCCCCAGTTGCTAGGAAACTGAATGCTGAATTTGTGGTCGGATGCTGTGTGCATTTGGAGCTGTTCAAAGTGCCTGCCCTGTCATACTGACCTGCTGATTAGTAGCCTCTCATCAGCAGCGCTCGGGCGTGCTTGGATCTGTTTGGCTGTTTGAAAGACTGAGGGAGAAACAGTGGCAGCATCTTCCGCTCTGAAGCTGAGATGAAGAGATTTTGTAGCCAATTACAGTGAATATTTTGAGCTACTTATATCGAGCTTGAGCTGCCACTGGGAATTACCAGGCCTCAAACACATTTTCTTCCAGTTATCATATTGCTATTTTCAAGAGCACCATCTCGTGTTTTGATGATTAAAAAATACGCTGTTTTGATCATCAACAAAATCATGTGGCAGGTCATAATACAACATATCTGTGTCTCCATCCCTACACGTGATGTGTGTTAGCTTCTAAGTGCACAATGTTGCCTCTGTGCAGGATTTTATCCAGTTTTGTCACACTTGATTCACTCTGCTGTTTGTGACCGAATCTTCAGTGCAGGTTTTATAAGTCCTGTCTCACAACTAAAGCAGAAAACCTGGCAGGGAAAGTCACTTGGGAGGGAGCTTTCCAGATTATTGTTTTGCCCTGCCTCATAATAAAAGCTTGTTTTTATTTTTTTATTTTATGGCGCAGTGAGTCGTGGCATTTGTCTGTGCTTAGGTGTAAGACAGCGCAGTCTGGCAAAACACCGTGTTACAGTTGGAAAGAGGGTGACTGTGATGCATTGTCTAACTCAGCCAAGACGGCTCAGTAGGTGAAGTTTACAGGAACTGCTGGCTTTGGAAAAGAAATGGAAAAGAATGTCAACATAATTACCTGGGTGTAGATAGCATGAGGGATAGTGTAAAGTCACAAGAGGAGCTCTTTTAAATAAACTGGGCGAAAAACTCAATTATAATGCAAGTGTACTCGCTCAGTCACATGACCGTGACACCACTTCAACCTCGAGCTGCCTCGGCCCTTGTTGCTAGGGGATACAACCTGACACGCATGCATTTCACACATGTACACATAAGTAGCTAAATGAAGGTTCAGGGTAGAAATGCAAATAATGACCTGCTGATTATTTTTCTTCATTAAGTGACTAAAATAAATGCAGATCAAAGTTTCCTAAAGCCCAAGTTGATATAATCAAACTGCTTATTTGTTGGACCAACAGTCCAAAGATATTCAGTTTACAGTCCCATTTTAATTATATTTATCAGTACTTTTCAAACCCGAAGTTAAAAGTTCTTAAAGCAGAATGGGGGAGATAAGTATGTAAAACTCGCAAATTAAATGTCATAGAAAAAACAAATATCATTAACAAATGGGTTTAAGAGGCTTTCAAAAATGTGTGCTAATTTGGCATCTTGGCACTTTGTGGGTGGTGCAACAACAGGTCACCTTTAGTTGTCAGCACTGACATTGGAAGAACCAGAAATTCCTCAATGAGACTGTTCAGAGAGCTCAAGAGGCACTGCAGCTCCTTGAAGTACAAAAGTGCCTTAAGTGCTACATGTGGCAATTAATGATTAATTTCAGTACATAGTGAAAATGCCCATCTCAGCTTCTTAGAGTCCAAGCTGACATATTCTCAGCTTGTTTTGTTCGACCAGCGATTCATAATTCAAAGATACTCAGTTTACTATCATAGAAGATTAACAAAAGCAGCAAAAAAAAAAAGTTTAAAAAAAATCACATTTGAGCCTGTAACAAGTGAATTTTTGATTAAAGAAATTACATAAAACAATTCATAGACTGTCAAAAATGTTGATTAGTTTTCTTTCTCACTTAACTAATTAATCGATGTATAATTCAGCCTCTCAGTCAAAAGTGACAGGGAGCTGATAAAGAGAGAGAATGAAGCACAGCGTGTGTTATCACTTCACCATGACTGACTCAGTCACTGTGGTGTGACTGGTAACAACCAGTCATATTCATGCAGGTGTATAATGGTCAGTTCCTTGACACAAGTGTCTCTGACTGTAATTCAGAAGCTTGACAGTTTTGCTTGAAAAATGAGTTAAGCAATTAATTGATTTGGAGGAAAAAATTGCCAATTAGTAATCTATCAATCAATAAACTGATTAATTGTTTCAGCTGAAGCTCAGGGTCTGCTGTTTCTTGTTTAAATGATTTAAACTCCCCTCACTTCATTTATCACCAAGTTACTCTCTGTCCATCTCCTCTCCAGCTATCAATGAGTTCCCTGAAGATATCTTTACTCTGGAGCAGAGGAGACAGGGAGCGATGATCCTCCATGTTCTCTGTGTGAGTATCAGCTCTGCTGGCAGGAAATGAGAGAAGCTTCATTTTGCTGCATTAGAGCTCAAAGACAGACACAGTAGGCCAGTTATGTCTCTTGTGTATTTTACAGGCTATCTACATGTTTCACGCGCTGGCCATCGTGTGTGATGTTTACTTTGTGCCATCACTGGAAAAAGTATCAGAGGTATGAACAACAGATATATTTACTGTGGTTGAAAATAAAATATCTATTCATCCCTCCATTTTCTGTCTCTTATCTGGAGTCGGGTTGCAGTGGCAGTGGGTTTAGCAACATAGTAGAGACGTCCCTCTGCCCAGCAATGTTTTCCAGCTCATCCTGGGGGATTCAGAGGTGATCCCAGACCAGATGAGATATAAAGTCTCTCCAGTTTACTCTGGGTCAACCCTGGGGTCTCCTGCCAGCTGGATGTGCCCGGAAAACCCACAATGTGAAGACTGACTTTCATCCTAGCTGCTTCACACTCTGCTGCAAACTGTCCCAGTGCATGCTGGAGGTCACAGTGTGAAGAAGCCAAAAGAACCACATCATCTGCAAAAAGCAGAGAAGTGATTCTGAGGTCCCCAAACCGGACACTCTCTTCTCCTAGCAGTGGAGGTGTATGAGTATACCAGGCTATGGATACACACACAATAATTATAGGATCGTTCCACTGATTTGGGATTTGTTGGCAATAAGTAAAACATAGTCTATCGCCAGCCTCATTCTTTAATCTGTTTAAACTCCTGTGTCCTCTAGAACCTTCAGCTCAGTCAGGATGTTGCCGGGGCAACCTTCATGGCCGCTGGAAGCTCCGCCCCTGAGCTCTTCACCTCTTTGATTGGTCAGTACGACACTTTGTCTAATCAGTTACTCACTCTAATGGATTAACCCAATGATTGCTCCATCAGCCCTCAAATTACCTGCAATCACATGCATTTTCACCTGATTACAACTGAGAACAGTCAAGTGTGCACAGGCAGAAGCACTGATTGACCCATTTCAAGCAGGTCCAGCCATTTTTCCCGTTTATTCAAAAAGCAGTTGGCATTTCAGTAAATGTGGATATAGATGAGAAAAAACAAAGAACAACGAAGAACCAATGAGATAAAAGTGGCCAGGGTGAATTTAGAAGTCTTGCTTTAAAGAAGTCTTGTTCACTGTATTTTGAAACTGAAAGGGAACTGCTTTGCACATACTTTAGAGATGTGAGAAACTACAACATTATAAGGGTTTTATCCTAGATACAATAAAAATGTTATACTGCGTCTAGAGGGAGTCATCTCTGGTGCCCTTTGACGGAGAATATAAGTTACATCTTTATTAAAACGGACATGTTGCCGGAAATAGATGCCTTACTGTGATTTATAAGAATGAAAACCTTGCCTCTAAATCCATGTGCCTCAAGGACATAACCTCACATATCACCACCAAAAGAAAATATTTCACTCTCAAAAGAAAAAAAGGCAGGCTTTGATAAGTATTGGGGTGACTTTAGGCAATATCCAATGAATATTACACAGTCAGCAGCGTAAGATAAAACATCTGCCCAGGCACTGTGGTTATGAACAAAAAATGCAATATTTCTGTTCAGAGGAGAGACACTATGTCTAAGTTTGTTCACTTAATATGTATGGGAGAGACATATGATCCATCATTTTTTAACACTGTCACATCAAATTACTTTCATTATTTATGGCTCTGTGTTTTTAGGGGTGTTTATCACAAAGGGAGATGTGGGCGTGGGGACTATTGTGGGCTCAGCTGTCTTCAACATCCTGGTCATCATCGGCATCTGTGGCATCTTCTCCAGACAGGTACAAACACTGTCTTCAGTATCAGTTGTCAATACAGATAGATATTACAAAGGCTTTTTTTCCCCTGCCAACTGAGAACAGTCAAACCTTTTGGCTTACATAGTCATCACATGATTTAATGTTACACAACTTGATTGATCAAACTAATATAAATACACTATGCGTGTCCATTCTCTCCAGCCCATCTCTCTGAGCTGGTGGCCTCTGTTTCGTGATGCTGTTTTCTACATCCTGTCCATACTGGTGCTTATCCTGGTGAGGAAACCTCTGGTCAAACTATAACTGTTCTCACACTGTGCTCTTTTCATTTTTATGCCTCCACTCTGGCGACAGCTGTGGCCAGGTTGTCTGTCTGTCCGTCCCATTCCTGTGAGCGGGATATCTCAGTAATGCCTGGAGGGAATTAATTAAAATTTGGCACAAACATTCACTTGGACTCATGGATGAACTGATTAGATTTTGGTGATCAAAGGTCAAGGTCATTTATGTTCTTGTGATACCTCAATAACATTGCCATTTTGCACTGCAATTTATACACCAATGCAGACATATCTATAATAAAAAATACATCATTCACCTGTTCTATTGGCAGATATTATCTAATCATTATATTTTTTAATGTTCCTTAGACGTGCAGAAAATGAGTTTTGAGGTGTACATTAAAGCGTATTTTCATTTTATGTGCAGGTCATCTATGATGAAAAAGTCATGTGGTAAGACTGTAATGAAACTTTTACAATTCAGTAGCCTCTGGTTGGATATCAGGTGGTTGACAGTCATTGAGATGAATGGGGTGTTTATGAATCAGTGTTGGTGTTTGTGTGCATGTCTCAGGTGGGAGACCATCATCCTGATCTCTATGTATGGAATCTACATAATCATCATGAAGTGAGTCTCTTTCTCTTCCTCTCACATTTCCATCCTTATCCCCCACATGCTCTGCACCCACTAAAGATACAAAGTCTTTGTGTGTGTGTTGTCCTTTGTATAGGTTCAACAGATCTCTGTGCAGCCTGGTAGAGAGACACTGCAGCATGGCGGGTCAGCCGTGTCTGAGCACCCTGCGACGGACGACCGCCGTCGGAAACGTTGGAGACTGTGACAATGACATGGTGCCGCTGAAGCCAGGTGCTGGAGCTCGTGTTTGTACGTGCGCATGTGTACATGGAAAACATCAAAAAGCTCCCTCAGTCTCCGATCTGCGCTAGTGACACAGTTTAAGGCTGCCAGTCAGACCCATTTCTGTTCCTCTGTGGATTCCCTGCAGGCTGAAATAGAACTAGACCACTTTGATGGACAAGATTTTTCTCAATTTTTTTGTCTCTCTATTACTCTGTCCTCTATGTCTTCTTCTTTCTCACTCAAACCCTGTTTCATACTACCCATGTCTTATTAAACTATCCTCTCCTTCCTGCTTTTATCTACTGCTCATATTCGTCTGTCTCCCCTCGCTTTGCCCAGACTCATGTGTGGTGGCCGGTCAGGACTCAGGGGTGGTGATGGTGGATGAGATGCTGAACCTGCACCCCCACCAGCTCTCCTTCTCAGAGGCAAGCCTCCGCCTTCTCATCACCCCGCATTTCCCCCCCTTCACCCGCCTGCGCATGGCAGGACGCATGGTCATCAACGAGGTACACTGCACGCGCTCACACCCCCTCACATAACGTCAAGCTCCCCCTGCTTTTTTCGGCTAGGTTTGGTGGGTATTAAAACGTGCATGTGAAGCATTTTAAACATCAGTTTGTCATTATCCAACTAATGCTGACATCTTGGTAAAATTACTGCAAACACAGTGAAGGACTGCAGCATTCAACCTTGTTCCTTTGGTGCGTTTAAACCAGCATATCTACAAATTCAAATGAAGGTAAATTTGCCTCGTCATTTCTATGACACATTCCTTACTGGTCACGGAATTGACCTTACCTCTTTCACTTTACTTAAAATTTCCAAAAACAAGTGAGACCATGGTGGAGACTAATGGTGGCCATCATGTGTCTCATCAGTGGTATTCTTAGCGATAGAATTTGGTAAAATTAAGACAAAATTTTCCCTCAGCCCCTTTGGGAATGTTTCTTCTTCTCCTCTACAGCCGGATCTCGAAAAACTTTCTCAGCATCTCCAGAAACTTTTGCAAGATCACATGTAAAGTTTCTCAAAAGTTTATGGAGATCTAGCAAAGAAACTTTTTGCGAAACTTTTGCGAAACCAGAAACATTTCTCAGGATCCCGCAAAAGTTTTTTTTCCCCTTCCATCTCCCTTCCTTGCCTCCATACTGTTCTCTACCTACTTTGTGTTTTAGAGTAATTTCCTCCTGAAACATAAAGCATAACAGTAGATTTTTCAGGGAATCCAACCTGATGTAAAAGGCAGTTTAGAGGCTGTAAATCATGACATTGAGCTTGGTGATGGTGTCATTTGTTTGTTAGTTAAATTTTTAGGCACCATATTAATGAGTAACATTTGGTCATGAATTAGTGATATAAAAATACTGCTCATAACACAGTAGAAAAGAAGTCTGATAACAACAATTGTCTCGATTCTAATGATCTTTGTTGTCAATGTTATAAAATTCGTTTTTCAATCACTTAGATTCACCAACATGATAGACTGCCAATCATGCTACTTCTTGGGAAGTTTGTGATTTACATTTGAGGAAAGTGTACACTTGTTTAGATCAGCACTCGCATCGCAGATATCCAGAGCTGGAGACGCTGGAATATAGAGGTTGATCTAGTGAGCAGATTCAAAGCTGGATATGTACTGGCATATCGCGCCATCCTGTTTGCTGTTGTTAGAGACAGACTTGCGTACGTTTCATTAAAGAAACAAACACAGAAGCCGTATTAGAGTGCTGCCTAATGCATAATAATATCCCAGACACAAAGCAGACAAGAACTCAATTCCCCAAATCTGCTTCCTCACTCTCTCGGCTCTCCTGCATGTGTGCTTGCGCTTCCAGTGCCAAACGAAGTGCGGATTGCCAGCGTTGCCCCCGCCCAGTGCTGTAGGCCCTGATCAACGCTTTTCCAAATCCCTCCGTGAATGCGAGACATGCCTGCTGTAATCACCTCCTCCTGCCAGTTCTCACATTGTTAGCCAGCCGATGAAGTCACTTCCATAAGCTTGCTGCAGTGTTTCTCCTCCTGTCATTGTTTTCCTCTTTTTCATTTCTCTCCTCTCTGTCTTCTCTCTGACCACCCAGCCTCCCCTCCTCCCCGCCCACAGAGGCAGAGGCTGATCTGGCTCGAGTCGGTCCCGAGGAGGAGCCGCCCGGGAGTGAGGGTTTGGCGCCAGCGGCCCGTGGGGAGGGAGACCAAGTGTGGCGTGCTTGGTGGGTGGCAGATGCTGGAGGAGACAGGGAGGGGTAAAGAGACCGTGGGAGACAGGTGGGGGAGCATGTCTAAAGAGGAAGAGGAAGAGGAGGAATACAGGAGGAAGGAGAGGAGGAGAACGCGCTTTTCAAACCTCTTCTCATCCGCCAGGTGGTTCTATTGTGTCTGACTTATGACTCAAAACTCAGCTTTTGTAAAAAAAAAAATTTCAAAACAGTTAGCCATGTCATTGTTCAGATAGTTGACCTGACATTCACAACCACTTGAGGCTGTGATTGGCCATCTGTGCGGGGGTGAGAAAGGAGCCAAGGTTTGAACTCTTTTCTCTGGATCTGTTTTCATTCAACAGCTATTTCTGTCACAATGGAGAGCAACACTATGAATGTAGTGCATTTCCACTGCATGTGAAGAACCAGGAAGATGAGGCAAATGAGACCAATGACACATGCTGAGGACATGTAGTGATTGACTCTGCTTTGACAGGGACTTTTTATGGCACCAGGAACTAAATTTAGTCCTCGATTCGGTAAAATATAAATAGCTCCCTAAAAAGTTCTTGTAGTGGATATGCAAAGCAGAAAATATGACTCTTGATAGAAAATGCAAGTTAAAGTCATAGTAAAGCAACAGTAAAAGTTATGATCAGCATACACAAAGTTTTAAAAGAAAAATGTTCTGTCAATAAAGATGTTTTCTATTGCTCTTGTAGCAAAAGAAACTATTGCTTTCATGTATCTAATATCTGGACTAAAGCTAAAACATTCTAGGTTCTGACACTTTGACCTGTTGCAATGTGGCAGGTTTCCTTTTTTGTCACAGCTCTTATATTTATTCAACAGATAAGTCACACTCAGGACAAAACAGTGAAAGTAAACTGAAGCCTCCTGCTTCACCTAATGCTAATGTTTTTCAGCACCAGATGGCTTATCACCACTGATTAATTAAAGAGAGAGCGCCAATCGAATCTCAGACACATCCAGGCAGAGCCATGTGAATTATTAATAGGTTTAGATCGACCTGTAATGATCCCTGTGGGAAAACCTGTGTAAAAAGTGTGTGTTTTCATTACGTCCTCAGATGACAGGTGTGCGTCTGGCGGCTGCCTTCCTGGCCCGTGAGCGTCCTGCTTCACTGCACCATCCCCGACTGTAACCTGCCGCGGTGGGAGCGCTGGTACCTGCTCACCTTCCTGTCCTCCACGCTCTGGAGAGCCCTCTTCTCCTACCTCATGGTCTGGATGGTACGAAGGGCACACACGCAGGAGCTCACAGAAACACACACACACAGAAAACACACATGAACAACCTGTTTTCTCCTGGTTCAGGTGACCATAATCAGCCACACTGAATCCCAGAAGTCATCATGGCATCACTTTCTGGCGGCCGACCAGTGTCCCTGACTGCATGGCCAGCCCTCATCGCCCGGACAAGGCACGTGTGTGTGTGCAATCTCATATAGCTATATGAATGACTGATGGAAAATAAGGATGTTATTATTTAAATGGATATGTAATGTCATTTAAATGACTTGGACACATTTTACATTAATTCCACTTTATTTGTAGTGAATGTTTTAGGATGGGGAGATGGCCGTGTCCAACTCCATTGGCAGTAATATCTTGATGCTGCTGGGCCTGCTTCCCTACACTGAGGGACTCCTCAGGTCAGCCACGGCTCAGTGGCAACACCAGTCTTCACCCAACATCTTAACAGCTGATTGGATCCATGATTCTAAAAACAGAGAGTCCCTGCAATACGCTCAGGTTGGGGAACCTTCCCAACAACTGGATGAGACAAACTGTTTTTGTGAGGCATTCAGTGGCCCAGTGGTTACATTACAAACACCATTATTATTTCTGTCAGCCGTCATTTCTGTGGTGGAGAAATGGACTAGCTCGGTGCTGAAAGCAGGACACAGATCACTGCCAGTTTAAGCAGCCAGCTCAGTGAGTTAAAGGATGATCAGTGCGAACAAAAGCCAAGAATAGGCAGGAAGCCCGCTACAGCTCACACTGGTACTAGCAGGTCCTCAGTATTGTGTCCCAAATCCACAAAAGACATGAATTCAACTGAGTCAAAGTGAATGAAGATTTGAAAAAATTCCCTCAAGGTGGTCTTGAGATACCACATTTAACAGGACAAAAACGTGTTCTGTGAGGTCAGTGACCTTTGACGTTTGACCACCAAAATCTAACCAGTTCATTCTTGTGTCCAAGTGAACGTTTGTATCAAATTTGAACTGATTCCCTCAAGGCATTACTGAGATATCGCGTTCACGAGAATGTGACAAATGGATGGACAACCTAAAAACAACCAGCCACGGCTGTGGCCGGGACGGAGGAATAGAAATCAACACATTTTACCCTTTTGTATAAACAAGAAACTGTACAATATGTGCATACTTCTCCACATATTCAAAGCTTGCCTTAAATGAGCATAAAGTATGGAACTGGTATTTTACAAGTCTGCTGCACCAGCAAGGACTGAGAGGACCCAAATCAAGTCCCCTCTACAGAGACAACACAGTATTTAAAGCAGAACACCACAATCATGCACCAAAACATATATCAATATATTACATGTTCTTTTAGTGTCTCTTAAAATGTGCCAATAATTATGTATTTAAAGCAACAGCAGTGGACACGTAATTCAAAGTGATTTTTATTTCAGTCAGGCTAAATTGGCTTCGATACCAAAGAAATGAAAAAATAAAAATAGTACAACAAAGTACATCATTTTACAAATACTCATAATGGAGGTCTGACATATCAGAATAATCAAATAAATTCAAACATGTCACAGTCATAACAAAAATAGAAAAAGTCAATACAGTACATAGAATGCATTAGGAGCTATATATACTTGAAGTGTTTGCTATACGATAGACTTTACAAAATTCTACTAGAAAAAACTCCCAATACCAATGGATTATCAGGTAATATAAAATGTTAAAAAAAAAAAAAATTACAAACAATACAACAACAACAAAAAAAACACTTGTGATGTGAGTGTGTGTGCATTCATACAGGTGCAGTCTGCATGCAAATCTGCCTCAGTGTGACAAATGATAAAAGCAGCTACAGTTCGTTAATGATGCAGTGTGTCATGGGTTTGACAGCAGCCGTTTACAATCACTTGTGAGGGACGACGTCTCTGCCAAACTGTTTCTAAAAAGCTACCACGAAAACGTCTTTGTGAAACGGATGCACCTCTATCGTTACTAGTTTGGTGTAGTGGACTTAGCGCGACCGACTGTCTGACTCAGATTTTTCAAAATAAGAGTACGTTATGTCTGTCTGACAGGGAAATAATATTAAAAATGACATTATACTGAAAGTGTTTCTCATGAGCCCGACCTACAGTACATATGTGCTCGGTTGTTTAGTGTTTGGTTAAACTAACTCATCTATCCAGTAATGGAATCACTGATGAAAAGCTGATTTTGGTGCAACCCTCAAGTAGCAAGGCCAAAGATTTTGTGCTAACAGCTTAACTAGTCAAAGCCTCAGTCTTTGTCCTGCTGATTTAAAATGAAACAAGCTGGTTTGAGTGAGTGTGATGAGCTCTGTGGATCACTGTATTTCATATGATGATGGACCTTGGCACTGACCGGCTCCCCTAAAGGAAACCTCTTCGAAAGATAAACGCTGCAATGGATCAGACAAAAGTACACGGACAAAATGCCACTACAAAAGTCCACTAGAACAATAACAATAATAATATAATAATAATAATTTTCTTCGACCATATACGTGGTGAAGTTTTCTTTTTCCCACATTCAGGGAGTAAAAATAGATAATTTGGCAGAAAAAAAACTGTGTTGTCTCAACTGTCCACACTGTGTCTTTGAGTGTGACAGGGTGCAGATAATTAGCGTGTGATGCTAATCCGTTTGCTCCTGGGAGCTCCCATGGAGACAGCAGTTACTATGGTTACTGCATGCTCTCGGTCTCTGTAGCTAGTTTATGTGTGTGTGTTTGTAACAGTCCAGGAGAGAGTGTGTGTCTGTACTGTGTGTGTACGCAACAGTATGTATGTGTTTTCACAGCAAGCCTTTGGGACTTTGCAGGCAGGTTGGTAGTGATGGTTTGATCCCCATGTTGACTGATCTGAGGTCTGTTTTGGTTTTGAGTCCCCCCTGTTGACGCTGTAGATATGAAGACTTCTAAAGCTGATCTGCAATCTGGCTCAGCTACATCTGGACAGAGGCTGGCGCTCCGAACTGAGAAGGAGGTCTGACGTTACCGATCGGGGGGGTGTGGGGGGGGGTTGGGGTCCCGGTGCCGAGGGGGTGGGACTTGCTGATATGATGTCACTCGGGGGCGGAGCTCTGGTTCTGCTGGTATATGGAGGCCTTGTCCTTCAGCAGAGCCAGGCACAGGTGGCAGCTCCAGCTCCCTGGAAAACATACGAGTACAGTGACACCGGAATCGAGAACCGTGGGTGTAGACACACATCATCAAACATTACTGTGATGCATTTAGAGAGGAATATGATTATAGCTTAATATCACAGCAAGCAACACAGTATATAATTCAGGGAAAATATACTTTTAAAGTTAATAAACATTTTTCCTTGCCGTGACCTTATATGTATGTTGTTCCAAAATTTCATTCACACAATAAAATACCCACACTGAGTGAAACAATTACTGACAATTCTGATTTAAGTAATCATATCATTTATCATTTATAAAGCAAGAACACCAAATATTCTCGACTTCTGACAGAAATGTGGAGATTTATTGCTCTTTTCGATTTATTAAATGTATTAAAAAATTAAATATATTTAGGTCCTGGACTGTTGGGCGAACAAGACATCTGAAGAAATCACACAGGACTCTTGAACCATGTTCCTGGCATCTCCACCATTTTCTAAGATTTTATAGATTAAAAATCTGAAACTGAAAAATTTGAACTTTTGACAGAGTAACCAGTAATGAAAATAATGATTAACTGCAGACCTGGATAACTCTGTGAAGGTCTGACTGAAGAAGATTGAGAAGACTTTCATGTCTAATGTTTACTGAGCAGTATATATTTAGATGGGAAGATGAGAATGTAAAAATACAATGGCTAAATTTTTACTCAAAGTATGCTTCTTTCCCCAGAACTATAAATGTTCACAACTTGACGTGGAAACCACTCTTTTGATCCAAATAATAAATCATCATGTTAACGCTTTTTTTTAGTCAACATCCAAAGAAAAACTGCTTTTGCATTAATGTTTTTAAAAATAACTGACACAAAAATCATGATTATCTTTTTAAAAAGTTTTTTTCAAAAGCCATAATCTCTTGTGGCATTCCCTTCTTATAACATGGACTAAAGCTCGGTTTCCTTACGGATATGTCAAAACCATGTGTTTTAATAATGTAGATGCTGCTTGGAAAACTACCAGAGTAACACAGTCAACCTCTAAAGACTGCATTTATGTGGTAAAGGTAACGTAGTCTGAGAGCTCTCTAAACAAATGATTAGAGAACAAGGGAACACATCAGTCCAGAGAGGTTGACCTTCACCGCACCAGCCCTTAACCCACAAAGGGATGATGAACAACAACATGTACTCGCCCTTCAAGTCAAGCAGTAAAGTGTTAATCAACAGCTTACCCTCGGGGGGTTCAGTCATGGGGGGAGTTAAACAGTACATGTGGTAACCTCGGTCACAGTCATCGCAGAACAGCAGCTGGTCCTACAGAAACACAACATCAACAAGTTTAGTCTACAAATTAGACAAGAGGAGAAAACTGACCTCAGAGTTGTCTGGCTCATATTAGAAGTGCAAGTGACAATTACCATAATGGTTCATCTTTTCATTTCATTAGGTCAGTCTGATCACTGAGCAGTTACATCTGAGTAAACTTGGTGGGATATGAAACAATGGACAGACTGAGCTGTTTCATCACTTGTAACTAACTTGCTGTTGTATGTTGCCATATTCATGTTTGATATTTAAATTGTGTGTTTGTCTGACACAATGGGGGCAGATTTTAGAGGGATAATGGTAGATAAAAGTTGTGTGGGGTTTTTTTTGTAAGCTAACGCTCAGGTCATGTTCTCAGAAGAGAAAGCTGTCATCAAGATATTACAAACACAAAAACCACAGGTGAGCTCATTTATCAAACCTGGATTCACAAGCTGCTGTAAAAACAAACTCACTTAGCTACACCAGCAACCGTCCACAACTAAACAGTCAAGTGGGGCAAGGGAGAGAACTTTTTTTAAAAACACTACATTGTTTTATTCAGGTAAACAGGGCCAAAATGTATTTTTTTAACAACCTGTCACCACTACAACACTATTTTTGGAAAAATGCTGAAAATATTGTAAAAGAGCTCACGTCATTCTCTGAGGTGCCACAAACATTGCAGCACTTGCACTCAATGCACTGCCAGCGGTAGGTCTTCACCGCTGCCATCATCACAGGCGTGAACTGCAGGCATGTTGGGTGGCCTGCAGGAAGGAGAAGACATGGGGTAACCATCTGTTTACAACTGTAACTAGACACAGCAGGGCTATCAAGCTTTAGATTTCTCTACATGTTGAAACAGTGTGCAGGGGGCTGCAGTTAAAGTGGTGTTCAGTATCTAAGTGTGTGGGGTCTTCTGGACTTTCCGAAGCTGAAATCACAACAGAGGAAGTGAAAGGGTTGGATAAAGCAGTGTGTTTATCTGCTCTGATGTCAGCTGACTCCTGTATTAGATTTGGGGAATTTTACAGTCCAGCAACATCAGCCAAGGTTACCCCAGACAGCCTCACCATGTTCGTCAAATATACTAGTTAGACCTCATCCTGAAAGCCTTTTCTCTTATAGCATTTAAAGTGACAACAGAGTGTTTGAAAATACAAGTAAGTGTGTCAGCTAAGCAGCCAAACAGGGTTATGACAGGACAAAACAGTCAGTAATGCTCAGAATAACTAATCATTAACTGGTGACGATTTCTGCCTGAAACACACAGCCTTAACCTCTGTCCTTTAGTAAGATTTCAAGGAGCCATAAAGTGTATACTAACGACACCTCGTACAGACTCGTTTTAAAATAGGTTAGCTGGGAACATTTAAGAGTCAGCCAAAACTCATGGAGTTAACGTTCGCTTAGTTAGCTAGCTAAATATAGCTGGTTACGTCTGCTAGAGACTGTTGTCATTTCAGCTGACAAAATAAATTACCACTGGCTATAAATAATGAAGCTGCTTTTGTCTACTTCTGCCTGAAATCAAAGACTCTCTGTTTCAAAAACTACTAAGAATTTCGGTGGTAAATCAGTAAAAACGAGTTCATACCTGAGCGTCCACAGTCTGAGCAAGACACCAGCTCTTCTGATTGGCCAGTCTTCTGGTTTAAGGTGGAGTCTCCCAGACAGAAGTCACAGTAATCGTTGGGCAGCGCCAGCCCGTTGGGACCCTTCTTAGTAGCTGAGCAGGAAGAGTGAGTGAGGAAACCATTCAGTGCACACTACAACTGCTACTTTAAACTATTGAGGGAGACCACTTAATTATTTCTGTCCTCTTCTAGAGGAACATATCAGAACTGGAGAGTCGCTGTCTCATTGTATTAAAATACAGTATGCAAATCAAATACTTTACATTTTGAAGTACAAACCTGTTTATGCCATGTCTGCCAAACAAACAACAACCCTCATGTATCAGTAACTGGCTGATGATGCATTGACTCATGATCCAAACTAATGAATGACTGACAACTGACAAAACGCACTTGTTGAATGTATTTGCTAACACGGTGTCGCGTGCATAAAAGAAAACAACAGCAATGCGATGGATGTGTTGACGTTTAAAAAAAAAAGAAAAAAAAAGATGGATGATATGCTGAAAAAAATGGCAGGAATCCCAACTGTGCAAGCATGGTGCCTAATCCCAAAGTTGGGATTCAAAATCAGTATGAAAATCAAAAAATGAAAAGAGCGGGGGGGAAAAAAAAAAAAAGAATGAGAGAGAGAGACTTCCCTTGGACAAACACACACATGCTACAGGGCATGCACAAACCTCCCTCCCCCTCTCTCTCTGTCTCTCTCTCAGCACTAGAGAGTGACTCACTCTTCTGCTCCTCAGGCTGGCGAGGAGTGGGTGGTGCCTCGATCTCCTCGCGGTCCTCGCCCTCCTCCTCGGCCAGGTGAGAGTGTGTATAGTGGTAGCTCAGGCCAGGACGGTTCTTGTAGCGCTTCCCACAGACTGACACACACACACACGGGGTCATACAAAAGTGTTATAGTGATGGCGGCTGATTCTAACTACCGTCCAAAAAGGCCCAAGGTGGAACCACAAAACTGTGCCGTTCATCACCCCGAAACCGGCTTTTTAATCATTTTTCAAATCTTACTTTCACATATTTTCACACTTGTTGTTAAACTCATACAGCGGAGGTGAGCATTTGCACAGTGAGCTACGGCCAGCAGGAAGTTACAGAGCACACACGGAGCGGCATCTCAGGAAAAAAAAAAATTTAAAAAACAAAAAAACGCATCCAGTCGGGCAACTTTTCCAATTTCTATGTTGTCAAACTTTAGTTCCAGATGGGGTCTTTCAGATCACACCATGCATGGCAGAAGGCTTGTTTTTGTCTTTCAGGGGGAAAAGCAAAAGCCTCTCTTGCTGACATGCATGACACACACAGGCGTTACAGAGGAAGTTTCTACTCACTGTCGCAGGCGTAAGGTTTGTCCCTCTCCTCCAGTGCTGCAGCTGCAGCCTCCGTTTTCTTCTTGCCATTCTTGTCACTGCGACCCTACAGAATCCAAAGTTTTTTATAAAATTTAAAATTTGCAAAGAAAACTAGATATGAAAAACTATAATGAGCCTGTTGATTAAACTCAAATACACAGATTCAGTTTAAGCGCATTCACTACTAAGTATCAAAACAAAAAGAGAAATAAATTAACTGAGAAATTTCCTGAGAGTAGTGTTATCTGCATTTTATTAATTGTTTGGTCTATAAAATATCAGAAAAGACAGAAAACACCCATCATAATATTCTAGAGCACAAGCTGACACCATTAAACATGAGAAAAGATCAAGACAAGAACGGAAAATATCACATTTGAAAACCTGGAACCATCAAATGTTTTCTGTCAGAGAAAAAGAGACATGGCACACACCTTGGACTTGCTCTTGCCTCGTCTCTTGGGAGTCTCATCCTCAAAGTCTTCATCGTCAAGGTCATCCAGGTAGTCATCGTGATCCAGGACTCTCTGCAGTGACAGGGTCTAGATTACGTCTCATTGTACAGAACACATGAACTCTTCCTTACTTTTCAGCCAGAATTTAGAGTTTAATGATTGGTAAGAACTTGCGTTGTGTGTTCAGATATGTCCTAGCTACTTCCAGTGGTTGAGAAAACAGATTTAAAGTTGCTGGGTTTTTAATGAAAGGAGGCACTGGAAGAACTGGTGGGTCTAACTAGTGAGTGCTGACCATGTGGCTCCTTATTCAAGACCATCATTCTCCGCTCTCTCCGCTGAGCAAAGCAAATGAGTGAATCAGATTAAAAGGCTGAAATAAGGCCAAATGACACACCCATTTCAGTCGGGGCTTAAAGTTTCTGAAAAGATGAGAATAGATCTGAGTACTCCTCTGACCATGACTGACTGGATCATTAAATTAAATCCTTTTAGAGTGACTGATGGTTTCTTTAACTACGCTGACACTGAGAGAAAACAGAAGTGTCAGAGCCAGCTCTGAGCCTGACCTTGCGGATGCGCCCGGAGGACGTGTGAGTGGCCGTCGACGTGGCGGGAGGCTCCACGGTGGCCGTGTCATCCTCGGGGCCGCGGAGCTCCGACACACCGCTCCTCCTGTCGAGAGGCTCCCCTTTCAGCAGGGCCTCCAGGCTGCTGCCATCCACCGCCCCTAATGCGTCACGCTTCAGACCCAGTTCCAAATCTGCTGCACACACCAAGCACAACAGTAATGCATGCATCGACATAACATGAACACAGAAAAAGACACCCAAACATAAACAATTACTTAACACAAGAGAGGCTCCTACTCACAACTGTTAAATATAAACAGGTACTTACTGAATATATTTATTAAATTTAACTGATAAAGTTCCACCAGGATGAAAGAACACAACATTTTGACTGTTTTTGTGACGGCAAAAGTTGTCATCAAATGTAATACCTGCTTTGAGGGGAGGGAAAGCCAACCGGGGGTCCTCAGGGGGATGAGAACGCCGTTTCTTCCTCCAGCGACGGGCTGGGTAGGTGTACAGCTGCCCTGGAGCGACACCTGATGAGACACAGAACAGTACAAATAGAGAACAGAAGAAGTGAGTTTTAGTGTGATTTGTAGCATGTATAACTCTGAAAATAATGGACTATTTTTCCAGTATTGATATAGGCCTAAATCATAATATGGCAAATTTATTCTTTTTAATTCACATGAAACAAGAACTTCTATCACTAATTTTTTTACATTTATTTATTTTCTAAAACTTTATCATTGGGATATAAGGGAACTGAAAGCCAATTTAATGATAAATTATTCAATTATCACTCTGCACTAATTATATACCTGCGCTCCGGTGTCTCTTCTCCATCCAGATATAACAGTTGGACTGCGCTACACCAGTCTGAGAGTCCAGGAAAGGCATGAGGATGCTGCGCTCAGCACACAGACGAGCGTTGTAACTATGACACTGCTCCATGGCATCTCTGTAATACTGCTCTCCCAGCCTGAAATGTGGAAGCACACTGACAGGTCAAATAACACAGATCGGGACAGACTGTTAATAATTTTTGCCAGATAAATATTACAAATTAAACAAGAGTTAAAACTCTTTAGCTATTAAGATTATGAATACACATAGTATGTCTATATCTGCATCCTTACATCTATGTAATCCACTCTCTATTGCCATACATTTTATTTTTAACATGGCGTTGAAGTTGTTGGCGACATTTTTTTCTGTAACCTACATAAAAATATTATTTATAGATTAATCTAACAAATTAAAAATGTTATTAATCTATTAATTGTTTGCTATATAATACGCCAAAAACTAATTAAAAATGTCCATCCCAATTTCTCAAAGTCCAATGTGATTTCTTCAAACATATTGACTTAACTTTGATGGAAAACTTTGGAAAACCTAAAATATTTAAATTTGGGAAGTGAAAGCAGAGAATTTAGATTTTTTTTTTTTAAAGTTACTTTTTATCGAAATAGTTGACTATTGATTTCTCGGTCAATGAATTAATTTAATAACTGTTGCAGCTCTAAATATTACATACACAAAGATAGAAATCCCTTAAAAGTTGAGAGCCAATGTTGTGAAAAGTAGTTCATAACAATAGTAACCATTTACTGGCTTTGTCTTGAGCTTTTAAGACTTGTGGCAAAGGTGTGAACTAAACATTTAAAACGCTACAGTCAAAAATCACTCTCTGTTCAACAAACTTTGTCATAGCAACACCTCCCTATTTACTTCAAATATGTTGTTTTTTTTCTAAACAACAATTCTACACCAACTTCTTCTTACTTATCTGCCAAACCGCACTAACCAAGACTACTTTGATGATGTGGTCACACCAACTGGTTTTTGAATGAGTGCACCACAAAGGAGCGGTGTAATCACTGCAGATGGCTCTAAAGGACAACCTGCTGAGACTCTGCTTGTATACACATGTTCTCATACACTGTGTTTCATATTTCTCACCTCCAGCAATTTGTGGTTTTCTTAACATTATCATAATACGGCAGCCATCTTCGGTCTAACGTTGATTAGGATGAGTAATGACTATGGTGCACGATAAAGTGTCCTTCCTCACAAATACAATATTTATTTTCGCCTTCACATTCAGACCGATGTGTCGCATTGTTTCGTGTACTGCTCACAGACTGTTCGGTCTCTTCATTTATCACGAGGGCACTTCATTATAACACCTAACGCTATCAACAGCGACGGAGGGATGTCAGAACAAAAGGTTGATTGTTAGCAGCAAGCCTCTCGCCACAACAAAGCGCCCGCCAAGCTGACAGCTTACTGGAAAATTAACTCTCTCCTTCAACTGACCAGCAACAGTTAGGTGATACTGTGTGCAGCACCACCTTAAACACAGCCCTGAGTGTCTAAGTCGGTGATGAGCAGTGGCTAAAACACAGCCCCTCAATGAGTTCGCCTCATTTATATTGTCCCACAGCTAACAAGCTAACCTTAGCTCAGTGGATAACGTTATTCTCTTGGGACAGTTATTGTATTCAGGATTGAGGGTGCGATGTTTACATTCTTCTGCATTCCACTGTAACATGACAATCAATCGATTATACACTCTCCTCTGTGTGGCTGGTCCTTTTACTCTAACAATAAATAAAGGTAAACTTACACTTTCACAACACTGTCGACGGCCGCCGCCATGTTTGCTTATTGCGGTTGTGCGAAGCGCCACTGCGCATGCGCCAAGACGTTAGCGACCATTACTGCCTCCAGCGGTGAAAACACGCGGTGCACGATTTCTGGTGCACGCTGCAGCCTTTTAAAGGAGTGACGAGGTCATTATTTTGATGAGACAAACGACGTTTAGGAGCAGGTGTTTATATCTGGAGGCTGCCTCCACATTTTCACCACGGCGGTCTGTGTGCTACATCCGTGTGTTTGTAGTGTTTGAGTAGAGGCTGAAACTCACTGTGCAGGATGTGGCTGCTTCTAAATAAAGTTGTGTTTGATTAACACAAAAAGACAACTTAGGTTCAGGTAGTGTTCCACTGTAGTACTGGATTGATTTCTGAGTCTCTTGTAAAACATAATGGCAATGACTTTGGAGGGAACAGCAGATTTTTGCCTCAGGATTCCCAAACAGGTCTACCAACTCTAAAGCTGTTCAAAGACACATATTTGCTTTGTCCATATTTGTGTGTGTGTGTGTTTTCCCATCATTTAAAAATGGCAAACTAAATCCTTCAGCCATGGATAAATTAGCTTGACGCAGATGCCATTTCAAGTAGGCCGGACAATAGAGTTAGTGTACAATTCTGCCTTTCACCCAGACATAATCACAGGCCTTTCCTGACCGGAATAGACAAACACACCACTGTCAGCTGGGCTCTCAACTTTGCTTCCAATTTCCAAACTGGAAAAATGTAGCTGCTGATCTACAAATTGTCTCAAAAACCTATCATCAAAAAAATCTGGGACAAGATATGAACCCTGCAGCTGCATAATCATGTTTTGTCTTATGTCCACATTGCCTAATTTTAAATGCGTGGGTTTGGTGAGGTTGTGAGTCATATATTTTCAGAGTTTACATCTTGTGATAAAAACTGAGCTTATTTTGAAATTCCACGATGTCCGATGTCCAGTATAAGAGGATTCATGTCCAAAGTTCAATGTTCAATTCAGCATTAAAAAGCATCTGCCCACTGTCATGATACTGTAGATCAAAGCGCATAAATTTTATCACCTAAGACACATTAAACTGTAGCAGGCAGCAGACAGGTTTGATGTTTCTGACCTTCCTGTCTGCAGAGATACATACGTGCCACTGAAACACTAAGGCATATAGCTACACAATATCCTTAAACGTACCTTAAACAGACTTGGTTTGTTTAAGTTAATAAGTTCCCACCCTGCTGTTTCAATAAAGACTCTCTCACAAAGTTAATTTGGTGTTTCTGACCAGAAATAATGCAGTTATAAATGTTGGTAAGCCATTAAGAAATACTAAGAATTTGGTATAAATGTTAGTAATTAAGCGTCTTCAGTTCTCAATTTTCAATAAGCCCTCAGCATGATTCAAGATGTATGTTGAGGACATACAAAAAAATTCGAAAAAACGTTTCTCTCTCCCTTAGTGAAAAAAATAGAATAATAAATATATAAATATATATATAATAGAATAAAAATGTACAGAAATAAAATAAAATATACCAAATATAATAAAATATACAAAATATGTAACTCAACCTATATACAACAACAACAGTGGCGGTAGTGCAATATGGTAACAGTTTGTTAGACAGTTGTGCAAATGGTGCAGTAAGGTGCAAGATAGATTGTGGATTGTAATGTTGCTAGAGGAGGATTTTCCATAACCTGGCAACCCTAAAGTCGTCCTTATTTATGGGTTTTAACTGATGGTTTGATTTTAATTGATGAACCATTAATTATAAATCCTTTATAAATGGTGCCTAATCAGAGAATGGCCGAGATGAAAAGTTTGCACCTGTAATGACAAATATGCCTCCAGTAAAAAGTTTTATTTTCCCGGTTCAGCTACAGTCTTGAGCAAAGACGTCGCTGTTTGCTCTCAGGAAATAACCAAGAATCTTTGACGTGCGAGCACAAGGCGGGGGAGCCTGAACCTAAACCAAAACAACCAAAATGCCAATGTTTTGTTGTTGTTGTTGTTTTTAATTCACGTAACTAAACTAGGGAACCTCCTCCCACATCTGGTACCAGTGATAAGCTCACTCCTCCCCATTCAATGACTGACGATGAGACGGGCAGGAGGAGGAAAGGAAGGCAGTCCTGGATGAATCCACGTTCATCCATACAGAGAGCCGACCAGACGCACAGCAGAGCGGTAAGTGGACAGAGGGTGCGTGATGTTCATTTGTCTCATTTACAAAAAACCCGGTCACAGTCAGTAGCAAAACAAATGGCCTCTGTCTACATTTATACAGCTGAAGTCAGACACTGACCCTGAATTTAACTCGCAAATGTTTGCTTACATTCATCTGGCTGGGATACAACAAACATCTATTTCAGGGCAGCAGCTGTAGATAGCTTTAAATAAACAAGCCAGTATACAAGGTAACAAAGCAAAGGAGGCTACAGGCTCTAAGTACTGTATTTAAGTATTTCCTTTTTGTGTTACACATTTCACAGGGAAGTATTGTACTTTTTTTTTTTTTTTAACCCTGTACATTCATTTGACAGCTAAACTTTTATTGAGAATCGAAGATAAAGTGAATTATTTTTACAGCCCAACAGCAGTGAGAGAGTTCATGGCCGGATTAACCTCTTAAAGGGCCCCAGGGCAGAAATTTGTAGCTGGACCCCTAGTGACCTCCACTGTACACTGTAGCTTCATTATTTAACCAGGCGCACAGAAACCAACCAGTACTCCAAAGCTGAAATAATTAGTTAATTAATTGATTAGTGACAGTAAATTGGCAACAATTTTGATTATTTTTTAAAGCAAAAATTAATCAATACCAGCCTCATGAATATGAATATTTGCTAGTTTCTCAGTTTTCTGTGATAGTAAATTAAACAGTTTTGGATTTTTGACTGACTGCTGGTCAGACGACAATATGTAATTTGAAATTTTACATTATTACTATGAATAGTAAATCATTACTGTTGGCTGAGTGAGTAGTTTGACAGACCTCTGTAGTCCACTCCTGCAGCAGGATGGACAACAGTTTGTATCCAGACATGGTAATAGCACTGATGCTGACAGTCACAGCTTGCCGGCAGCATTTTCAGAATGGTATAAAGTTGGTATGTAATAGTTAGTTTGCTTGATAAGTGAAGCAGCATAGGCTTCAGCTTGAGATACAACAACAGAGAGTGAATCAGCTGCAGGTCCATCATCATCAGCTTCTCATGTTCCTGAGGATGTCAGCTTATATAGTGCATACTAAACATCATTTCAGGCACTCATTTCCTGCAATTAAATATTAATACGAAAAGGTACAGTGTACAATATTATTCAGTTTATTACAATTTTGAGATGCATATAATTACAGTGTTTCTCAAGTAACAACCTTTGAAACAAAATTAATTCGCTATCGTATTTTCATCCGTTTTACTGATGGGAACAAACATTCAGCAGCATCAGAAAAGTTTTATAACTAAGTTAGTTTGAGAGTGACAGCAGGTCCTAATCCTTCTTATTCAAAGATAAGTTGCCATCCACTACAGCAGGTGCTCCAAGAAAGTAAACCCCCAGTGATTGGTGATGGCTCTCTATAACTGAAAAATTAATGACATTCCCATCCTATACACCCTCTTGTTGAGCGTTAAACTCTTCTTCTTTGTATCACATATCTTTATTGATTTTGAGCATAATAACATCACTTTTCCAAAATGGATTTGATCCTTCAAGTCTCCCTCGATCTTCATCTTCCCTCCCTCCAAACTATCCACCCATGAGACATCCATGTAGATAAAAACAGTAATGATAGTGTACATATAAAAAAATATACTCAAAATTTTAGACTACATGTCAGAGTCTTTAAGACAATAAGGGCAGCAGTATAGGTATGATGCTGATGAACTGGTTGGTTTGTTAATAGAAGGCGTCCTGAGGCTGGAGAATGGACCTAGTTGGTCCTTAGCATCTGTGCTCTCGTCTGTGTTGTTGCCAGGAGATTCACTTTGTGGTGTTTTGGCAGCTGATAAAAAAACGTGGGAGAGTAGCACCATGGCTTCCCGTAATATCACATCCAGTTCTTTTTAAAAGATATCACGCAATCTGAACGATGGGGAGAAGGCAAACATTTGTCGACCTTGCTGTCTTTATCAGTCTCACCAGTCACAGTGAATATTTAAGTCTGTATATAAAGGATTACATATGCCTTCTTAAATTAGTACATTCAAATTTTTGTAGCTGCCTTCTTGAAGTCAGTTGTGAGGCTGCAGTGGGTAAATAACCCTAAATATGGGTAAAAGGATAAGCATTGATTGAGTGTGTGTGAATGTCACCAATGTTGTGGCAAATAATGTGGAAAAACTGAGGGGAGTCTCCCAAACAACCACACATTTCCTGACTCCCTCAGCTGCTTAAACAAAATGAATTCACATTGAGTTAATTAATGCAAAATTTTATGATAATATAATAAATCATATGATGTGTAAGTAATCTATGACAGCATTAATCTACATACAAGTAAACCTACACATTTCTAATATAATGTAAAGGATAAAAACGACGCAATGAAAATAAATAATTCATTTTGCTTTTTAAAAACCCACTTCATCTAGATTGACTCCTTGTGGGGTTTTTTCTCCTCAGGTGGCTTTATTGCTACTTGTGTAGAGTCACACCTCTCTCTGGAATCTGATCCAGCTTGTTTGAGAACACAGTATCAAGAGAGGCTGTGGGAGTCACAACCCATCACTAAGTCAGTCAGTTAATACACAATGAGCCTAAACGTACCGGGACTGGTGGTGATGGTGCTCTTCTACCTGATGGTGCTGGGCACCGGCATCTGGGCCTCCATGAAGTCCAAACGGCTGCAGAAGGACAGCCAGGCAGACCGGACAGAGGTTACTCTGCTGGGAAACAGAGGGATCAGTCTGGTGGTGGGAGTCTTCACCATGACAGGTGAGTGGAGAGGTGACAGACACTGAGTGCAGAGGAGAAAACAGCTGAAACACATTAAAATTAGAGAAGTAGTTTCTATGTTACATCTGGATTGACTTGAAAAGCTATCATTGCATTCAGCTTCATGTTTTCCACATGCAGTCATCAAGATAGGTTTTACTATCTTGGCTTTCTAGATAACCATTGTTTAAAACATACAATGAAAATAGTGTGTAAGTAAGATAATTATCATTATACCTAATTTTTGTAACCTTGCATACCACAGAGCATCATATGGTCAATATGGGACCATATGCTGCTTTTTTAAGTATCTATATCTATTTGTGTGTGTGTGTGTGTGTGTGTGTGTGTGTGTGAATGCTGTGCTTCCTGCAGCTACATTTGTTGGAGGAGGCTTCATTGTTGGTCTGACAGAGGCAGTTTACACTCCAACCATGGGACTGACCTGGGCTGTAATGCCAGTGACAGCAGCCCTGTCTTTCATTGTTGGTAAGAGTTTTTCAAACATCATGATAATGATAAAATATATTTTTTGTGTGGAGTTTTTCTTTGTCCAGCTTGGAAGACATGGCACGTGTAATAATGGGTGGACAGACATTTCTTGTAAGACAGTCTGCACCTGTCTACCTGTGCTTATCAGCACAAAGTAATTTACATGAGATAACATCTCAAATGTACATTAAAAGGGAGCTCCACTGACTTTACGCATCAATGTCTGTTTACAGGTCTTGGGGAGTGCTACTGCATATATGAAAAACAAGTTGTATAAAGCCTTTTGTGGCTCCATAAGATGCCTCCAGTAATGTCCTTGAGCCCAGAATAAACAGGGCCAGAAAGACTACAAGTATGAAAACAAAAAAAAAATCTGAGTGTAAGATAGAGAAAAGTAGGCTTACCAGACCTCCTGGCCCCCTCCTCATCTCTGCTTTGAGACTAACAGCTTGGCTTCCATTAGCTACTAGCATACCACCTGAATATCTATGCAAACTAATCTGTGGGCAAACACCATTATGGGTAATGCAACTTTTGACCAGAAAAGAAGCGGCGTTGACTAAAAGACCCGTTTTTATCAATTACTATACACCATGAGTCTGACAATGTCATAGGACTGCAGTGCTATATCAGTGGGGTGGCATACTTTTTCAAACAAAATAAATGCGGGACACAAATCACAATACTTTGTGTAATTCATTAGTAATAGGTGGACTTTTCTTGCGTAAAGAGGACGAGAGATAGGAAATATGTGACAATGATGGACCCGTTCCAGATCAGAGTATGGAAGCTTAATAGGTAGTTTCTGTCTCTGTGGCACTGCTGATATCTGACATAATCAGGTGACAGGAACTCTTATCGGCTTAGGTAAATTACTGTGTTACTTATTGCACCACAATAAACTTACTGCATATGATTTCTATTAAACTCTTGGAAAGATGATGAAACCATCTGCAATTCAAAAAAGACAATGCTAGGTACATATACCAAAGTAATTAAATGAGGAAAAAACAAGCATCTTATAATTGGACCATAATGGTTCAAAAATCAGCAGGTGACATGCTGAACATGTTCAAGGATATATAATGATTTAGTCTGAATGATCAATTATTATAAAAGATTTAAATATTTTTGTATTTATGAATACTGTCCGAATGTATGTGATTATATTACTTTTGGTGCAACTATAAGATGCTTGTTTTCCCCTATTTAATTACTTTGGTGCATAATAGTACCCATTGTCTTTTGAATTGCAGACGGGTTTCATCATCTCAAAACTATTAAATCATATGCAACGGTTGTTGATGATGCCAATAAAATGAGCACTGAAGCCGTGAAACAATGCGCGAACGCGTCCGGATATCGGCAGTGCTGAGACGGTATCCCGCGTGGTTCCATGCCGGTGGAACGGGTCCATCGACAATGCATATTTCTATCTCGTCACTGCGGCATCGCAATGAATGATTACGCAAGGGCGAACAGGCTGGTCACCATTGACTGGTTTGTGCTGCCCACTGACCTGGCGATCTGGTGTCGGACTTTCGCGGTGTGCGTGATCTGCCAGGCGGAATATTTCAATCGCGCCACTGTCTTCTGATCAAGGGCCATTACCACAGTACGGTTGCTCACAATTATTTGGTTATCTTCGGGTGATATTATGCTGGTAACTGACGGCTTCGGCTGATCTCAGGCGCGAAGACGGAGGGGCTGCGGAGGTCTGTGCTCGCTGTCGCGGGCCACGTTCATGTGATCTTCAGCCAGCTCAATGCGGTACTCAGACGTGTGTGAACCGCAAGGCTTTATGCAACCGTTTTTCTGTAATGCGTGGCACTCCCAGACACAGCAGGCAGACATTGTGTGAGAGCCGGTGGAACTCCCAGCTGCGTTTGAGATGTCGTGAGGCACTTTGTGTGACAGCTGGCGGGTGTGGAGTGCGAACTGTCACAGGCGTCGCCGATAACCGTATTGACTTCGGTTTCGCTCACGCAAAATAACGCCGCGATGTTGGCCAGCTGAACAGGGGCAACGTGCTGGCGACCAGCGGGTCGATCATGGACGTTAATGTTCTCGTCAGCTTGACAGTAATCATCAACTGAAATAACGACTGCATTCACACACACTGCCTGCTACCACACACACTAATAGACCAGATAGCAAAAGCATATGGTCTGTATTATGTGACTGCGTATTTTGGGTAAGGTGTAATGGTATCTTTAACTTACTGGCATGTTTTAAACAGTTATCTAAGCCGATAGTAAAACCTATCTGCGTGACATCGGCTGGCTGCAATGATAACAGGGTCGATCCGGACAACATGAAACCGCTGCGCTCGTCGTCGCCACCTCCGCGCAGTCGTGGAGACTCCCGCCGCCGGACGATCACGTTCCCGGCGAACTGTCCGGTCTCGCTCTGCGGCGGTTGAACTTCGTGGGCCGCTCGGCTCGGGCGAGGCGTGCCGGGCTCGTTGATGACGGGCGGCGGTGGGTTGTCCCGCGGCTGCTGTGACTGCTGTGGTTCTCAAACAGGCTGGATCAGCGGGGAGGCTCGCAAGTGACAGTAAAGCTTTCACCTGAGGAAAGGAATCAATCTAGATGATGAACAACAAAAATGGTGTTTTCATTGCGTCGTTTACATCACACCGTGCTGATGGTAACCAGGTTCGCAGCGTGATTAATGTGATGTAGACCCGCCGCATCGCGGTTTGTTATAGTATCATGAAGTTACAGGGTGGTCGCTTTCGGTAATGGTCGTGACTGGCGGCGGTCGGGAAAATATGATTGTTTAGTATCAATTTTCCATTATTGCCGCAACGTGTTCACCTCAATCGATAACATCACCTTGGGGTGTTACTTGCTATTTCCTGTTGACTCAGGCGGCTGGTGAGATGTCTGAGGCCAGGGCATGTCGCTGTGCAGATAACAGCGGGCACAGTGAGCGATGAGGTGGCGAGATGGGCAAATGTTGCGCTGCTCCCATCGTTCGGGCTGCGTGATATCGCAAGGCTGGTGATGACCACGGGAAACCGTGATGCCTGCTCACGTTTTACCGGCAACCAGGCGCACCACCAAGTACAGCCGGCTGTTTGCAGGACATCCGTGCCCGGCCTCGCCTGACAGGCCGGCCGGCATCATGCCTGCTGACAGTCACCCACAATCAGAGTTTGAGGGCTAGTCGTTAGCTTTCCCTGTAGTCTTTTACTTTATGGTATTCTCTCAGTCTTTTCTTCTCCTTGAGGATGAGAGGTTATCCAGGTCATCAGATGGAGATCCAGGGTCCAGGTTTGTCTCAAATAACTCATCACTATTGTAATCATTCAGTATTTATTTGAAAATCCTGAGCACAATATTAAGTGTAAAAGTATTTGCTTGGTTTTGGAATATCACTGTAGCTATAATCACTGAGCAATTTACCCCATGCAGAAAGGGAGTGTGCACATACACGTTTATACTCATGGTTACAGGAAGATTGAATCAATACGCTGCTTATAGCCAAAATTATGAAAGCATGAGTAAACCTACAAATTTCTTACACAATGTAAAGGATAAAAACAATGCAATGAAAATAACTAATTAATTTTGCTTTTTAAAAACCCACTTCATCTAGATTGATTGGGTTTTTTCTCCTGAGATGGGTTTATTGCTCCTCTTGCTCACACTTCTGTCTGGAATCTGATCCTACTTGTTTGAGAAAACAGTATCAAGAGAGGCGGTGGGAGTCAGTCAGTCACTCACTCACTTACTCAGTCACTCAGTCAGTCAGTCACTCAGTCACTCAGTCAGTCAACTAATGCACAATGAGCCTGAACGTACCAGGACTGGTGGTGATGGTGCTCTTCTACCTGATGGTGCTGGGCACTGGCATCTGGGCCTCCATGAAGTCCAAGCAGCTGCAGAAGGACAGCCAGGCAGACCGGACAGAGGTTACTCTGCTGGGAAATAGGGGGATCAGTCTGGTGGTGGGAGTCTTCACCATGACAGGTGAGTGCGGAGGAGAAAACAGCTGAAACATAATAAAATTAGAGAAGTAGTTTTATATGTTATATCTAGATTTTTAAATTGAAGCTATTGTCACATTGAATTTTATTTAACACATTGTATTGAGACAAATGTTACACAAACCTGTTGTTGCACAGTGTGTCTGTAGTTAAATTCATAAGATCGTCACATTACAAACTTTATCCTCCTGTGACCCTGTGTCCTCATATGTGGACATTACATTTTGGGTTTGCTGCACCTCATATTTTAATTTAGCTAAACTTAGACCTGTTGTCCTTGTTAGCTGACACCTTTTTGTGCAATTTTAGTGTGTCCCCATATGCTGACTTCATTTTTTTCAAAAACTACTTCAAAGACATGGTTTAGTCTATATACTAATCAGGTCCTACTAATCCCAAAAAGCTAGGAGAAATTAAAAATGCATACAAGATCAATGCTCGGGTCTTAAGAGGTTAAATTAGAGGCATTATAACACACCTTATTTTGATTTCTGACCGTGATTATCTGATGTAAAAAATATCTTGCCTGACTGGTTTGCTGCTATAGGTCCTGTTTATGTATAGAATTAAAAATTTCCACATGTGGCCGTTAAGATAGGGTTTACTATATTGGCTTTCTAGATAACCAATGTTTAAAATGTATGTTGTAAATAGTGATTAAGTAAGATAATTAGCTTTATATCTCATTTTTGCAGCCTTTAACTTGTAGCCCTCGTTACAAGTTTGTTGTACCATACCAAAAATTACTGGGGTGAGGGATTGACCTTATGCTGCCTTTTTAAAGCATTTATATCTATTTTTCACTTACCTGTGTGTGTGTGTGTGTCAATGGTTTGCTTTCTGCAGCTACATTTGTTGGAGGAGGCCTAATCGTTGGTCTGGCAGAGGCGGTGTACACTCCGACCATGGGATTGACCTGGGCTGTCATGCCAGTAGCAATAGCCATGTCTTTCATTGTGGGTAAGACAGTAGCTTCTTTTATACAGTTGCACCTTTATTGCCTCACCATTCTACATAAAAGGTACTACTAGTAGGTACTACTACTCTTTTAAACAGAATAAAATGCAGGGACACAAATCTGTCTGCCTTTGTGTTATTCAACTATTAAGGTGGACTTTTCTTTGCCAAGAAGATGAGAGATAGGAAATATGTGACAATGATGGACCCGTTCCAGATCAAGTATGGAAAATTAATAAGTGGAGTTCTTTCTATGGCAATGCTGATAGCTGAAATAACCTGGGTGACAGCAACCCTTATTGGCTTAGGTAAGTACCATTATTTACTTATTGCATCATGATGAAACGTCCTGCCTGCAGTTCATTGCCAGGAAGACAACATGCCTGTTATTACGTACCAAATTTATTAAAATTGGTGGTGAAAACAAGAAAACAAGAAACTAAATATTTTTGTGTGCATGAATATAACTCCAAATGTATGTGATTATGTTACTTTTGTAGGTGCAACTATGAGTGTGATCCTGGATTTGCCATATGCTCTTTGCATTTGGATCTCTGCTGCAGTAGCCATCATCTACACACTGCTGGGAGGCCTCTACTCTGTAGCCTACACAGACATCATACAGCTGACTCTCATATTCTTCAGTTTGGTGAGTTCCTTGTGTAGCCAGTTTCACTAAATAACAACATGTTTAAGACAGACTGATGATTTGCATATTCTTTGAATTGTTTACATTAATGTGGGCATACCTGTTGCTGTGCTGGAGAGAAAGTTAGGTGTGTACTTGATCCAGGGTAGCTGGGTGTTTGCCTGCTCTGTCTGGCCGTTGGACGGGGGGTGTTATCCAGATGTCAGACTGGTACATGCTCCCAGTGCCTTGCAAAAAACCCTCCACACCTGCTGTGAGAACTGTGGAGTTTAGGAAGGGGGACAAAGTGCACTGCCTTGGAGAACCAATCAACAATAGTTAAGATGGTTGTGTTACCTTGAGAGGGTGGCAGTCTGGTAGCAAAGTCCACAGCAATGTGTGACCAGGAGCGGCTCGGCACTGGGAGTGAGTGGAGCAAACCAGCAGGAGGCTGATGGGAGGCTTTGCCACAGGCACAGACAGGGCAGATGGCCACAGATTTGCGGACCGTGTCCTGGGCGATGGAAAGCCACCAGAACCGTTGGCAGATGAGCCCCAACGTCCTGAAAGCTCTAGGATGGCAGGCCAGGTTTGAAGAATGCCCCCACTGTAATACCTAGGACCTAAGAGGCTCAGGCACAAATAAACAATTTAGGAGGTCCAACACCTTGGTCTGGGTGGTTTTTTAGGACTTCCTTGACCAACTGATCTATGTCTATGTCTGTGTCTATAGATCTGTAAGTGAGGGAAAAGTTAAAGCATCCTAGGAAAAGGGCCCACCTGGCCTGACGCGAGTTGAGTCTCTTAGCTGATTGCAGGTAAGCAAAGTTCTTGTAATCTGTCCAAACGTTGAAAGGCTCCTCAGCCCCCTCCAACCAGTGTCTCCAGCAGCTCTCTGTTCCTGACATCATAGTTTTGTTCTGCAAGAGAAACACTGTGAGAGAAAAAGGCACAAGGGTGCAACTTGTTATTAGCAGAGTACTGGGAGACAATGGCTTCAACCCCCAAGTCGGAGGAATCCACCTCCACAGTAAAGTGTTTGGAGGGAACTGGGTGTATGAGTACCGGTGCAGATGCGAACAGCGTCTTTAAATGATTGAAGGCTTTGTCAGCATCAGAAGACCAGGCAAAGGCCTTCTTGGTGGAAGTGAGCTGAATGAGTGGTGCAGCTACTTTGCTGTAGTCTCTGATGAAGCATCGGTAAAAGTTAGCAAACCCCTGGAACCATTGGAGCTGCTTGCAGTTCTCCGGAAACCAGCCATTCCACCACTGCTTGGACCCTGGTGAGATCTGATTTTATCTGCCCCTTCTCGATGATGAACCCCAGAAAGGACACTGACTAGGCGTGAAACTGGCATTTTTCTGCTTTGACAAATTGTTTGTTCTCTAAAACTCTTTGGGAGCACTAACCTGATATGTTCTTGATATTCCTTGAGGTCTCTGGAGAAGATCAGGATATAGTCAAGGTAGAAAAAAAACAATTGCATTGTTGACCAGGGCCTAAAAAACAGCTGGAGCATTCGTTAAACCGAAAGGCACGATCAAGTACTCAAAATGACCAAGAAATTGTAGCTTGATGAAGGGTGTGAAAAGCAGAGTCAAGAAGGGGTCATGAATACTTGTTTTTAACAGTGATAGTATTGAGACCTCTGTAATCAATGCATGGTTTTAAGGTTCCATCTTTTTTGCCCACAAAGAAAGAACAAGAAAGCACAAATACGGCAGCATAGCTTAGTTGCATCTGAACAAATTACAAGACTTCCTCTGGAACAATGTCCTTTGGACCAAACTGTTGGGTCTCTCTTTGTAAATTTTATAAGATGAAGAGTGCGGTCTAGACCTGCTCTATATGTACAGTGCCTCGAGATAACTTCTGTTGTGAATTGGCGCTATATAAATAAAACTGACTTGACTTGACCAAAGTGGAGATGTTTGGCCATAATGTACAGCTTCACGTTTGGTGAAAACCAAGCACAATATACTAACCTCATACCAACTGTCAAGCATGGCGGTGGAGGGCTGATGATTTGGACTTGTTTTACAGCCACGAGACCCGGGCAGTCATTGAGTCGACCATGAACTCCTCTGTATACCAATGTTCTAGAGTCAAACGTGAGGCCATCTGTCTGACAGCTAAAGCTTGGCCGAAATTGGGTCATGCAACAGGACAAAGATCCCAAGCACACCAGAAAATGTGCGACAGAATGGCTGAAAATGATCAATCAGGATGTTGCAATGGCCCAGTCAAAGTCCAGACATCAACTCCATTGAAATGCTGTGGCAGGACCAAGAGAGCTGCGTATAAATGAATGCCCACAAACCTCAATGAACGGAAGCAACGTTGTAAAGAAGAGTGGGGCCAAAATTTCTCCACAATGATGTGAGAGACTGATAAAGTCATACAGAAAACAATTACTTCAACTTATTGCTGCTAAAGGTTTTGAATCATGGGGTGTACTTAGTTTGTCACACATGGCTTCTCCATTTTGGCTTCATTTTTGTTAAATAAATAATGACACAGTGGAATCTGTTCTGTGTTGTTTTACACTTAGTTTTAGATTAGGTTAGATTTAAATGATTTTAGAACTTGTTAAGGACCAGATGATTTTGTATTATGTCCTGATACATGTGCTATCCTTCCAAGCTTCTAAATCTCTCTTAATCGCACCAGTATATCAATATGATTAATCTGAAACTGGACAACTGTCTCACCACCTTACTTTATCAAGGAAATATGCACATTTTAAAATGTTTATATCAGTGGTTCCTTGTCTTTTCTGCAGTGGCTCTCTGTCTCCTTCATCTTGATGAACCCCCATTCAGTTGACATCACCAAGACCGCTTTCAACTTTACCTACCAGGCACCCTGGATTGGTACTGTGGAAAAAGAAAGAGCATGGAGGTGGATTGATAATTTCTTAGTACTGGTAAGGACTGCATTCAGCACAGGTCAGAGACTCATTTGTGGTCGCTGATGTATAAAGTAATAACA
The DNA here is from genome assembly GCA_033238685.1 of Lates japonicus. Classification (NCBI taxonomy): domain Eukaryota; kingdom Metazoa; phylum Chordata; class Actinopteri; family Centropomidae; genus Lates; species Lates japonicus. The sequence goes on from BRZM01000373.1 coordinate 1,394,200, forward strand.
AGTTGGATTTTTTTGTAAGTCATTAGGTAACCTGGCATTTCAGGACTTCCACCAGAGGACGCTGTCAGCTTCCTCATCAGCCACAGCCAGGATCACCTGCTTTATTGCAGCTCCACTCATCTTCATACTTGCAATCCCTTCTGTGTTGGTTGGAGCAGTCGCAGCATCAACAGGTACAGCAACAGTGTCAAATAGAATACAAATGTGAAACTATGTCAGTTTATTTGATATTTTTATGTTTTGGCATCAGACTGGAACATGACCTCATATGGCTCCCCTGTCACCATACGAGCGAGGAGAGGCCGGCCAGGTTCTGCCCATCGCTCTGCAGCACCTCACCCCAAACTACATCTCCATTATTGGTATTGGAGCTATAGCTGCGGCCGTGATGTCATCAACAGACTCATCTTTATTGGCAGCTGCCTCCATCTTCACATCCAACATCTACAAGAACATCCTGAGGACCAAGGTAAAAGGAGACTTGAGAGAAACATTAGACTTGTGGTTGTTTCTTTTCTGTTTCAGCTTCCAGGGTTTTTTCTTCCCCCTGCAGGCATCAGAAAGGGAGCTCCAGTGGGTGATCCGTGTCACTGTAGTGTTAGTGGGCTTGGCTGGCACATCACTCACCTTCCTACACAACAGCATCATGGTTTTCTGGATCCTGGGCTCAGACGTGGGCTACACTATGGTGTTCCCTCAACTCGTCTGTGTTCTCTTCTGTAACATCTCCAATGGCTACGGCTCCATCATGGGCTTGCTAATTGGGGTATTATTGAGAGTGCTGAGCGGTGAGCCTTCGATAGGGTTGCCAGTTGTTCTCCACTTCCCAGGTTGCACTCTAGAGGATGGCGTGTATGTCCAGTGCTCTCCTGTTATGACTATCTGCATGTTGTCCTCCATCTTTGCCACTTTGTTATTCTCCTACCTGGCTTCGCTGCTCTTCAACAGAAGGCTGATTCCTGAGAGGTGGGACGTATTCAAAGTGAAAACCCACAAACCGCCACAAAAACTAATATTAACAAGCAGTGGCACAACCAAACCAGATGAGGAGGAGAAACCTGAAGTTCAAAATGAGACTGAATTAATGTTGACCACAAATCAGCATTGTCAAGAAAAATGACAATGAAATTCCCACTAAAATTATGACTCATATCACAATCGCAATCTTTCAAATGAATCACAATGTGATTTTTTTTGTTTTGTTTGATTGTTTTGCATATCATTCAGCCCTAGCTTCTTCTGTGTGTGACACAGTGCTGTAAAGTGTTACACAGTTTACACAAGTGTTACGCACTTCTCGTGGCAGATCCTTCCAGGCATGCGGGGTGTGGGGTGGGAATGAGAGAGGCACCATTCTTCCAATTATGTCTCTTATTATTAAGTCTCCAAAATGATTTTGAAGCTGTTATTTTAAGGTAAAATAGTTCCATAATGTTGCTTTAAAGGGATGCAAATCTGTTTTTATATGTAGCTACTTTTTCTATTTTTATGTTTATCTTTGTAAAGGATAATCTAGGCCACAGAATGGTTTAAGAATTCATCACTTGGAACAATGTTATGTGTTAGTGAATTTGTAATCATTACATTGATGTAGTTTTTTTAAATTATATTTTTGTGGGGTTTGATTAACTGAGACTTTTGTTACTCGTATGTAAGTTTGATGGATTATGTAATGTTTTGAGATTTAGGACTAATTTTGTGGTGTATATACATGTACACAGCCTTATGTGTATAGGCATGTGAATAAAAGTGATCCCTGTCTGATCAGTCAAACAAGGTTTTAAAACAAGATGTGTATCAAGATCCTCTGCACACATTTTAAGACATTTAAGGATACTCTGTTGGGAATGATAATTTGTGTGTGATATGGTTTCAAAAAATCCATGATCTATGAATATTAAATATGCTTCCTTTTAAAACCTAAACTAATGGATGCAAGATGTCTTCTAGTTGTGAGCTCAGAGAAACTTTCCCTCTGAGCACAGCTCTCAAGTGTCAAAATCTGATTATGCACAGTTAAGCAACAATAAGCAAAACACTGAGTTGAGGTATGTTCCCACATCTAAAATTACACTTTAGGTTGAGTTTGTTTAAAGTGAATTAAAGACATGAGAAAAACGTCCTCACACTTTAATTACAATGATTTTTGAGTTAAAAGGGAGAAGAGAGAATATCACGAATTTAATAATCAAGCCAAAATATATTTAGATATTTTGTTTATGTTACTAGTAATTCCTTGTTCGGCCTTGTTGTGGCAGTAATGCTGCATGTAGTTGAAGTTTTTACCACGTCATAAGAAAACAAGGAAGCGACCCACAGCAGCAGAGATGGTTGTCAACAGGGAGAAGTAACAGTTGCTGTGGGTTGGATATTTTCCTGTTTTTTTTTGTAAGGTGAGCTGATGCATAAAACTTTATCCGTCACATTTTAATATATTAAATCGTTGAAATGTGTGGACATGCTGAATTGAACTGAACGAAAGTTAACTAGTGTGTATGAGGAGGTATTGATAGCTTGTTAACACTGTTAGCTCGGTTAGCTGTAGCCACTTACCGATCACGGTCTCCTGCACAAACGTTCGGCAAAGTTCGTTAAAATGATGCTAATGGGTGACGTCTGGTAATTATGACGTTTTTTAGAAGGGACTTCGCCGTAGCCATAGAAACTATTCCGTAGCAGCACCTCACATACACTCAAGTTAAAGATAGCAAACTGGCAGTAACGAGTTTTCTTAAAGTGTGTTGGAGGTGGTTGCTAATATACTATCCTTAAAATTAAAACGAGTTGTGTAGTATCTCATCTATCGATTTCAACGTTTTAACAGAGCTGAAAATGTAACATTAATGAACCCCTGTGTTAACGAAATTCTCTTAGACATGAGCCATGTAATAGGCGTGGTACTTTTTAAAGGCAGCTGATGTACTATCATCTAAGGGACAGAAATATGGTCATGATTTGCGAGGTGAATGCACTGTAATAAGTTAGTTCTGAATATATTTCAATTGTCAGCAAAACACTTGCCAAACATGACTCATTTCTTTTTACTATACTCTATTAACTGCTTTATCACATGCATGTCTAAACTCATGAGTTTTCAGTGGTAATGTGGTCATGCATACATCAGCCGCTGAAATTTAAACAAGACTTGGTATCAGTAGTGTTGACCCAGTATCTCAAACTCACCTCAAAGGGCTTGACAATCTGTACAGCATACGACACCCTCTGTCCATAGACCCTCAAATCAAAACAAGAAGAACTCTTGGAAAATGGAAAAATGTAAAAACCTTAAGAGAATCAGCAGAGGAGGGATCCCCAGGATTGAAAAGACATGCAGTAGATTAGATGTGTGTACCAGAATGGAGATCATAGTGATTACACACATCTGAAAAGTGGAAACTATTGTCAGAGGCAATGAGTACTCCTAGTGGATTGTAGTGAACTGTGATGTGTTAAAATCAGTTGAGTATCTTGTTTAACAAAAGGTGGTATTGGTACTGATACTAATTTTGTGTATTAAGCGGAGTGCAGCGGGAATGATGTCTGTGTATGTGAAGCTCTACAGTGGCTTAACACATTCATTTAAATTAAGTTCCTCATCTTACCAGCTAATGGCTCCACTGCAGAAATGGGCTGCAGGAGGAAGAAGTCAGATGTGCAGGGCAGCAGCAGTGGCGGCAGCAGCAGCAGCAGAACCAAGTGTTTCTAGACAGACAGCCTGCTATGGCTGGTTTGGACTTTGCTAGAGGAGGCAGCCCAAAGAAAATGAAATCAGGAAACGGTTTGCGGGTGAGGAGAAGGGGCATCTGAAAGGACCCCACCTCCACACTCCCTTGACCATCAATCCCACTCCCTCCTCCCTCCTGCAGTATCCTTGGAATGCCCTACTCACCATAGCTACAGCTGCTCGCTCTCTAACTCTCGCTCGCTTCTCCTCCCACACAGAACCACAGCCACAGCACAACAGGCCTGGCGAAATATTTAACTCATCCTCAGCCTGAATGCACACAAACCAAGTCTTGTTGTGACTTTCGCTCGCATGTCTGTTCTGCTGCTAAATCCCACTTTCTGCATTCCCCTCCTACTTCCTATAAAAGCATGTTTATCATTCTGCACTGGTACAGACCTTGACTTAAGTTTTTCCCTGCCCTTCTTAAATTATGTCAAAGATAGAAATGAACTCTTTTAAAAGTCCCCTGAATGTGCAAAAATATATCTCATTGCTCTTTTCATACACAAACCTCTACTTCTCTCTGTTATCCCTCAACAGCATAATGTGTTGCACATTACAGGATATAATGTTACACAGACACCAGGGTATGATCAAATCATAGGCTGACAGACAAGTGGGTGGGGGTCTGCCCAGAGCTCTGTAATATGATATTCCTGCATGTGAGGGAGCAGCACAGCCCCTCTTTAACAACATGTAGAAAACATATGGGTCGATTGGAGCTGCACAAGCAACACACCTCCTCCCATTAAGGGCATCATGTCATTACAGCGAGACAAATTGCAGCGGTTGCCATGTTGAGGCAGAATAATTTGGTCAAACAGTGTGGGATGGAGCGAGTGTTTGGTGAGAAGTACTTGCTCGTTGTACAGGGCGCAGTATTTATTGTTCCATGCATTATTAATGTGCTATTGAAATTTAAAAGACAGCCCACGCTGTGTGTCTTCAGCTTCACCACCGCCAAGCAGAGTGATGCGCTCCAGCTTTGCTGAAACATTCAGGTGAATTTTTCAAGTTGCATCAGGAGATGTTTTTTTTTTTTTTTTTTTTTTTGGTGAGTTCAGAGTGATCCTGAGGCTAAAACCAGAGACAAAAGCTGTTTCACTCCACAAGTCAGGGTAATGGCCCTCCATGTAAGATGATGCTTTCCAATACTAAACCTAATTTCAGGACAGGCTGCCTTCAGTAAGAGCTCACAGCACTGCAGATGGAGCAGAGACACATACTGTTTAGATATTCAGTTTACTATTCTGTTAAGACAATAATAGATTAAATATAAAATAGTTTCCAATTCATTTTCTGTCTTCCAATTTATTTAATTGTTGTGGCTCCACTGTGTCCTCGTATTCCTGTCCTCCGCTGGTTTTCCTCAGTGAGGAGATTTTTAGTGTCCAACACTGAAAGGCAACAATGACAGTTTGGCCTTGACACCCGTTCTGGAGGCAAGAAGAGTGGCTGAACAAGTTACACACTGAGAACTCAAGTTTTCTTCTACTTTCTACAGTATATGCAGAAGACTTCATTTGGAAATCAAAGCTTGTTTCTATTTATAAAAACAGACTTTGCGCACAAAACTGAATTATTTATGATATTAAAACATATCTATGCAAATTAAATGGGTTTTCTTTTCCACAAACAATATCGAAGAGGTTTTTCAACAGGTGATGTTATTTTTTTTGGTCAAAACCCTGCGTGCTGGAATTCATCTCATGGGAGAAAAGATGAACAGAGTCATTTAAAATTTTCCATCACAGATGACACTATACAGCCATAATCCCAACCTGCCAAATATGGATTTGCACAGTGATAACTTCTGTCCTCTCTCTCTGCTATTAGAGAGAGAAAAGATGAATCACATTTCAAGAGTTTAATTCCCCCAAAAAAAGAAAAAAAAAAAGAACTGGTGTTAAAGTAGAGCGCATTATGTTATGAGTCACGTAATCCACAGCTTACAAAATACTTGTATTTTTGAAAGCAGAACAACCTGTGTTTTTAAAGCCATGAGTAATGAATTTCAGGTAAAATGAATATAATGTGTTTGTGGATGAAACCTTTTCTTTTCCTGTAAACTTTCCCACCTTTATGGTAGTAAATAAAACAGCAGGCATCCATCTACCGTCTCTTCATTGTTCTCTCTCCAGCTGCTGCAGTGTTTAGGCTAGATGTGGTCACTTTTGCAACAACAAGAACAACTATTTATCTCCATTTATGCAAATGTCGCGTGTGTCTGTGTGTTGGCGGAGGCTGGCCGGGGCAGAGGGCAGGATGCCAGCGTGCTCTGCTACAGTGGCAGCTCCCTTCAGAGGTGAGAATGAGCAATGCTGCTCAGCCTCTCCGCAGGATATCTCAGCACCATGGGTGGGTGGGGGGGGACTACAGAGGAGATGTTGGTAGGTGGGCGGTGAGCAAGGCAGCACATTATGAGCCACACTTCCATGTAGATGCCCTCACTCAGATGGGACTGCAATTTCTGTCGCTGCACTGATAAAAAACTGATTTTATCATTTCAAGTTGTTTTCCTCTCTCTGGTGCAGCTGAAGAGGGATATGATTTCATATTACTTTGTCAAATAAATACACCATTCTGCACAGGTGACCTCAGCTGTGGCCTGGTTTAGACAGAACATGTATTACTGTGCCGCAGGCTGCTGACTCACACCACTCATTGGTATCAAGCACACATATTCAGAGTAATAACACCCTGCACAAAGTGACCGTGACAAAGTATCTGTTACTTTCTGTGTGTGACAGTAAAATGTTATTAATGTAGCCAACAATGACCCATTCACTGTAATATCTGAGGTGAAAAACTCCCAACACCAGCAGATCCTGAACACGACGTGTCACTGGTTTGTCAAATCTGGAAATGATCCAGAGATAATCCACCAGGGACTGATTTAGCAGAAAATAACACGCACATCACTGCACTCTACAATATGTGCAACGGAGTGAGTCCGTTTCTGAATATACTGCGTCTTTATTTTTTGATGTTTTGGTCTTAAAGAGCGATTTCACAGCTGGAGAGAGAATCATTTCATACAAGGTGATGTGTGCAGATCACTCCTGTTGTCAAACTAACAGCCCAAAACCAAAACACCATCCCATCACAAAAAGCAGTAAATCCTCACATATGAGAAGCTGCACGGAGGGACTGTCTGGTGATGAAAAATAAATCTTAAATTATTTAATCGATTATCAAAATAGATGAACACAACATGAACTATGAGGTCACTGGTTTGTCACATCTGGGAGTGATCCAGAGATGATCTATGACAGAAAGGATGACGCACACATTGCTGCATTCAGTGCATCCCCCTCATGTTTTGGTTCAAAAAAGTTAATTTCTGCACATATAAGATTGTACAGGCTCTGTCAAATTACTCAGGGTGATGTTTTAGTCATTCACCAATAAATAGAGGTTCATTTTCTTGTTGTGTTGTGGAGAAATATTCTCTGGGGTACCAAATAATGACAACATGTCAGAAAATAGGTAAAAAAGTGTCCGTCACAATCCTCAAAAGCCCAAAGTGACACCTTTGTCATACAACACAAAAAAGCTGCAAATCCTAATATTTAACAAGTTGGGAGCAGAGAATATCTGGCATCTTTGCATGAGAACAGACTCAAACAAAGGCCAATTGATTATCAAAATAGTGATCATCTAATGAATAATCAGTTCAGCTTTAGTATTCCCCAGCACTTTTATGGTTCAGTATTTTCTTGCCAATGCCCATGTTAGTGTTAATGTCCATTTTTCCCAATAAAACCTTTCTGTGCTCTTTAAGAAAAAGTCACGTTTATCCTCCCATATCCTCTCGTTTTCAATAGATTGTACATCTTCTTGACTTCACGGGTTCAGTTTTAGTTCATGTTCATGAATAATGGACCAAACCAACTACCAGGCCTCAGGATGGGACCTGTTCACATCCTGTCCTCCTGTATTACATGTCAGCCCACATTCCCCACATTCTCATCACAAAAACACCTGCATATCCATTTCAGGACAAGGCTGGAAAATGGACCTCTCTCTTTCTCTTGTGTGTGTGGGTGTGTTTGAGGATGAGCTGGGGATCACACATCCTAACCCTTTCTGAGTAGCTCGCACTCCACTGGTGCATTCAGGATTTCGCAATAAAAGATAAAAACTGCACTTTTAGCTCAGGACTAGGAGTCTACCTTCATGCAGTGATCAGAGTGATTTGAATGCAAACTGAGTGCCAAAGTGACCTTTACAGTTGATGAGCTTACAGGCCAGAGCAAAACAATGCAGCAGTGTCTGGTTGCTGGCTTGTGTATTAATACCTACACCTGATTTTAGCGCCTGTATCCCACCTCAACCTCCTATATAACCTTGAGGCAGGGCACAGGGCCAGCCAGACAGGAGCTGGTCCTGGTACCCTGACCTCAATGACATTTGCTCCATGTGACGGTCACTCGCTGCTGCTGAGTATAATGATCGGGCTGCATGCTTGGATGGTCTCTGGCACCATCTCAATCAATTGGGTATTCAGCTCTCGGCACAGCCATGCGCCGCCAGGCAGCGATAAAATCTGTCTACTGAGCCGCAGAGGGACTGGCTTGTTGGCAGATCACCATCATCCCCGCATCCATATTTAATAATCTCGTCATGTAGAGATCTGGGCTATGAGCTGACAGACGCACTGACTGACCTGTTGCCTGCGGGATGTCGCAGGGCCATGCTCGGCATCCGAGGCGGCGCTCTCCGGGGTTCCGTTCCCCTCCTCCGCCCGTGGCTCCACGGCGTCGGCGGCAGCGGGGGCTCGGTCCTCCAGAGCGCCGTCCACCATCTCCAGGTGTTTGCACCTGAGTAGCTCCAGCTCCAGCACCCCGGCCAGCGTCGCTTTGAGGCGCTCGCCGATGCGGACGCGCTCGGTGCCCGACCAGAGCGAGTTCACGCAGCCGCGGCGGCCGGCCATCCTCGTCGGGGCGCCGGGCAGGCGGAACGTGGGGTGGGCGCACCGCTGACCGCCGCTCGGTTACCGTGCACTGGGTGAGAGTAACGAACGGGCTACGGTCCGGCTCCTGGTAGAGCGACACGGGTCCGGACGAGCGATAGCAACATAGTAGCCGCTTGAATTAACGTAGCGTTAAGGAAAATATAATCCTCACCATCTGTAACGTGCCATGCAGCCGTACAGTTTCAGGCAGCGCTGCTGACTGGCACAAGACTAAGATCAATGAATCCACTGGTAGCCTGAAGGAACATCAACGAGCCATGCCTCATATTAATCCAGGCTTCATTTCCTGTTGACATTGTCCCCCTTTTTTTAATGTCACTTATAAGCTTCCCGGTCCGCTAGTGTTACCATGGTGCTGGGCTCAGTACGCAGCGTCCCCAATGAGACAATGCAACAGACAGACGGAGGGTGATAATGTTACATGTGGGAGCAGGCAGCAGAGAGGAGGAGCCACTGCACCAGACCTGCACAGAGATTGGTCGGTGAAGTTTTTCGAATGGACGCACGGGAGAAAGAAATCCCCCCCCGACTGTCCAACTTCACTGTAAATGATGCCACAGGACAAACAGTCCCATTCCTACAGTGCTCCCACGGTCAGCGGGGGAATGTAACTGAGTACAGTTACTGAAGTACTGAAGTGTTAGAGTTTTACCATTTTATACCATCTTATACTTTAATTTCAGAGGAAATTATTGTATTTTTTTTTTCTCCACTATTTATTTACCAGCTACATAATATCTTACTTTGCAACCAGCACAGGTGTTTTCAGTCTCTCTGGCTCACTACACCTCAGGTCAGGTGGAAACTGATGAGAATGATAACAGGGTAAATTATCCCGCCCCCAAAAAGTACAATAAAATCAACTAATGGATAAGTGACACGTCAATCAAACTAATCTTGTAACGTTAATTAGCAAACAGTGACAACACCTGTGAGGGCGAGCTCCTGAAAAATGTACACGATAAATGCGTATTTATGAATTCATCAACCAAACAGTATAATAAGTAGTTAGAAATTGCACTGCCCTGACCAGCCACAACACGAAAAACAACAAAATGTGAAAATTAAAAGGCAACGAATCAACATTAAATAAAAGTATAGCACTGAAAAAATGCTTTTACATGTGATGCCCACATTTATCTGATAACACATACCTGAATTTAAGTAATATTTTGAATACAGGACTTGTATGAAACATATGAATATTTATTCCACTTCACTGGTCCAATGAAACAATGGAACATCGTTTTTTTTTAAATCTCTCTCTCTCTTTATATTTGCTTCTTCAGCAGACACCGTGGAAACTACAAGAAAATAAAGACAAAAGTTTTGAAGCATACATCTCCCAGTCTTTTCTAAGCCTCTCAAACTAGTGTCCACCGATAAACAGAGCCAAACACAACAGGAACCTGCTGACATCAAATAAAATCACTGAACACACATCTCATTGTCTATATAAAGTCTACCAGAAACATCTCACACAATATAAAACAAATAATAGACAGTTACCGTGTTCGTCACGTGCAGAACAGGGTTATTTTGGCCTTTGTTGTCTTTCCTCTGCTTCCATGTTGGTTCTGACCCACAATGCCTCAGTCAGTCAGTGTCTGAGTGAACTCTGGTCATGTGACCTGATTGCAGTCTGCATCAAAATAAAACCTTACATGAAGAGCACGAACTTTTTAAACCACTTTTTTTTACGATGACATATTTTAGATAATTTAAAAACCAATTTAAGCTTTATTAAAATCTTATTTATTCCGCATGTAATCACTTTTTAAGGCGGTATGACTCAAATACTTTTGAATGTATGACATTAACATATAAAATAAACACTGGGAGTAAATGTTTGTCCTTGAGCTCCGGTCATGCTCGTTGGAATTTAACGTGATTAAGATAATTTTTTACACTAAAGGAAATTTTGTGGTTAACCGATCCAATACATTTCTATCAGGACACTCTGTTACTTTTGTGGATATCATCTTAATGGCATTGCATTTATCCTGAAAGCTCGGTGAAGAAAAAGAAAATTACATTTTTATTAACAAGACTTTTTCCTGGAGAAGCAGCTTGAAGAAAATAAACTATGACTGATGTTGAAATACCTCTTCTGTATCTCAGCTTTAACAGGTGCAGTGTAGTTTGGTGCCAACCTTCCACCAGCAGAGGGTGATCTTCACCCACAGCACAGCCTCTGTCCCCTGCTGGGCCTCCACAGGCTGGTGTGTCTCAAACTACAAACTGACTGGACCTCCATAAAGAGCAGAAAACTGTCCTTATACAACACAATTCAATGGCTCCACAAACCACAACCTCTGTAATGATCACAGAATTGAACGAAAGCCTTCCTAAAACAGCCTCAACTAAAACTAAACACTATTACCTTCACAAAAGTAGGATTTATTACATGTATCAGATTACTTTTTACCTGTACCTAATAAACTGGCAGCAGGAGTTTAGAGACAGCAGCATGGCACCTTCAGACAAAAAACAGGGAGAAATATAAACTGAAACACCAAAACTTGTCTTTTAAATGCTTTTAAACAAAGACTATGCATTTTAAATAAGACTATGACCTTTAATCTCCCCTCAAGGTCCCTCTGGTATCTGTTAATGGATACTTTAATTCAGGTATCACATGTTCTCCAACAGATGGGTTGCCTTTTCTTATCTGAAACTTCAAGTCTAGCAAGGTGCTCAGAGAAGAGAGAGAAAAAACAGGAGATTTGAACACATACAAAACTCCATCTGCTGATGAAGATGGCGGTTTGACTCATCATAGTAGGAAAAGCACACGTGTGACCAACATGACCATAACATTATTAACATTAACAATGGCTCAGTTGTATTCAGGCGTCCCAGTGAGCCGTGACACTGTAGAAAGTGAGCCACCATGAACAACCTGGGACCTGAAACTGGAAGCAAGCTAAATGGAATTCAGATATCGACCATTTATTATTCACACCTGTGCTATCAATGCTGGCGGGTGGTGTTCTGTAGGACTCGGTGCCATGAAACCTATTCCTTTTCAAATCCAGTAAATGTGAGAATTGTGAGTCAGTAAATAAAAGTAGATGGATCAGAAAAATAAGAAACTGCGCTGGTGAACATCCTGGCACCTGTTAGAACTTGGGGATGTGATGATGACCTTGAGGCCAGCATGGCTATCAGGCAGTGGTCAAAAGGTCAGGGATGCAACAAAATAATGTGTGTTGGTTGGATCCAGAGCTATCAAAGATCTTATCATAAATCACGGCACCAGCCATGTTTAAAGACTGGAGGTTTGTCTGTTTGTCTCAGTCATTGATGTACATGGTGGGTTGCCCTCATTACACCTCTGTCCTCATGTGGACGTGACGCTGTGCTCACAAGCAGATGTGAGGCACTCAGTGAGATAACCATTATGTGAATCTAGACACAGACCAGGCGCCACGCACACACACACACACACACACACACACACACACACTGATGCCCCTGCTCCACCGCTGCCACCACCAGCAGGGCAGTGTGTCTTTATTTTATTCCCCAGTGTCATTCGACTCCTCCCAGCTCTGCTACCTATAAAACACAGGCGGTCATAGCTGGCGAGTTTTGCTTACTTCTACGAGGGGAATCACCCAAATCTTAGCCGAACTGAGAACCATACACGAAACCCACCAGCCTCCCATCACCACTGGTCTCTCCTGCTAAACCGCCCCAAGCAACTAACTAACAGACAGACATGGCTCCTTTTGAGAAATCCATGGAGATGATGCCCTTCAAGCAGAGGAAATGCCTTGGTGAGTCATATTTTCAGTCGATTCTTTTACGATTAACACTACACCACTTGAATTAACAAAGGTAGCGCCGGTGAATAGGCTGGTTTTAAATGTGTAAAATATGTTTTAACTATTTCTCTCTATTATGAAAAGATGAAGTGTGCAGTCGGTCTAAATTTACTAACCAAGTTGCCTGTAGGTTGATTTAATTCTGTTGACTAATGCATTTGTATTAATTTTGCCTTTGTTGCTGTGTGTGTGATGCACAATCATCTGATGCAGATGTGTTTGTGGCCAGGTGATTGTCGACGTTATATCCGTGAAAAAGACTCTCCCTGTTGGACAAAACAAAGTTCCTGGTTCCTTTGAGCTCACCTTAGAACCAGTTCCTCTGCCTCAGGTAAATAATCTGTGATATGTTTGTAGTTATTACTCCTCTTCTCACCAGCCCTACAATTTTCAGGCCTTTCCTTTTCGTTTCAGCCTCCCTCTCTGGCCTACTCCTCCAACGGCGCCAGATTAGCCATTATTTCTGTCTCAACTTCCTCCCACACACCTCTGCCTCCCTCATACTTTCTCCTCCTTTGTCCTAAAAATCTCTGTAGTTTCATCATTCGCCCTCCTCTGCCTCTTTCTTCCTCTCAGGAATAAGATTGACTTGGACTCTGCACAGGCTCTGTTCTCCTGGTGAGAAGGCATGTCTCATGTCCTCCAGCATGGGGAAGTTTCTCCAGCATACTAAGCGTGGCCGGCCTGCTCTGCATCACTATGCCTCACTGGGAGGATGTTGGACACCTCAGCCAGTGGCCAGGCCGCCTACTGAAGCCCTGAAACCCATAAATGAGCTGAACCTGGACCACTTGGTTGAACCACAACCAAACTAGGGAAAAAAAATGGGACAAACTGAATGGCCCGGGACAGTTTTAACAGTGCAACCCAGTACCTCAGAACCCTCATAGACATATGGTTTTTCAAACACAACACATCCTCTGTACTTCTTTTTGCACCACTTTTCGGGCCTCAGTAAGCCAGAACTAGACTCTGAGGACGGAAACTCACCTGATGGGAGCACTTGATTGATTGTGTGTGATTGGCTCATTTGATGATTTCTGTTAAGAGATATTGGGAGGAAAAGTACAAGTCAATACACAAATTGTTTGAGAACAACAGCCTCTCTGCACATTACAATCAACCTCTGTCACTCCAAAATAGTGATGTTCACGCTTGTTTGGCTCAAAACATTGAGCTTCAATGTAAACAAACCGGATTTCCACATAGCTTTGCTGCCGGATTCAAGGTAAAACCAGTCTAGTGGAACCACCACCATCATCTCCACTCTCCCAAAACAAAGTCACTGTATTTGTGGTTAATCAGACTCTTCTTTTTATATCCCTTCCTCCTCTCTTTTTCTCTGATTGCCTCTTCATTCTCCTCCTCAAAAATGTGGAAACGCTGTGCTCCGGACTCTGGATGATCGTACAGGGATTTTGAGGATATTGTGCTATCTGATGTGTTTCTGTATCCAGCCATCAGTATTCCAAAAATGTCGTGAATTCTTATCCTTAATTCCTTGTCTCAGTTTGCTTGTGTTTTAAAAGTTTTGACCCTGTTTATGACTTTAAAATGACATCAGTTTTTCTGTGTTTCTATGAAATTTGCTCCTCTTTTCAGTGTTTTTTAGTCTCAGTTCCAGATGTTTTGAGGTCATTAAATGGAGCTTGAGACGCCTGAGTGATTTTGTCAAACCACAGGAAAAAAGTTTCAACATAATAAATTTGAGGTCCTTGGTGTGTTACACTTTTCTCAGTGTACTCATTTGTACTCACACATACAGGTGACTCATTCCTAACCTGCCTCTGAGAAATGGCGCTCCCTCCGCATGATGGTGTTATATAAGCCCGACCCAGTCAACTTTGTGCAGGGGTCAGTGTGTCAGAGGAGGGTTGGAGCTGGGGCAGGTGGGTGGGGTGGTGGTGGTGGTGGTGGTGATGGTGGTGGTGGGGTTATTTTTAGACACTGAATGGGCAAATGTGACACAAAAGACCGAGAGAGGGATAGAAAGAAAAGAGTCAGGGGAGTGACGGGAACACAGATGAAAGACAAAAAAACAGGAGCAGAAAAACAGGGAGAAGCAGCTCTCCATAAACAGTGGAAGTAAAGGGAAGGAAGAGGGGAAAAGAGACGAGGGGGGAAGATAGTGACGCCCTGACGGAGGAAGACAGGAAGAAGGAAACAATGTAAAGGAGAGATATACAGTGGAGGAGGGTGACAGCTATCTAAACACACAGTGTACGGACACACAGGGACAGGCAGTGCAGTCGTGTCGCCTCTCACTTCACACCACTGTGTCCATTCCAGCAGCTTTCTGCCAATGTATTATCATCAGCAGAACAAGAGGAACACAGAGGCTTCTGCCAGCTGTAAATGACCTGTTTTGAACACAGTTAACTTCAGTTAATTACAGTCATTTACAGTTGCTGCAGCTCAGTTTTCACAACACCAAATGCTTTGCTTCTCATTGGGTCTCAAAATCCTCACATTTCACACCAGATCAAAACGTCTGTATCAAATGATTTAAAGCATCACACAATAGGTTCATTATGTTGCTCATGTTCATCACTGGATGTTAATCACTGTTACAGCCTGCTGTGGTTATTTCTACAAGATTATACAAATAGCAAAGTAGGTTAGTATATGAAATGATGTAAAGTAAGACTGACTCTGAAAATTTTTAATTTTAGTTGAATGTATCATGTAGTCTAGACCCCAACTTTACATCACAGTAAAACCTACATTCCTATAAGGTAAAACAATGATTGCGACTGTACTTCAGTTACTTTTCCTGTTTGTTTTTACTCAAGAAACCAAACCCTAGGTATTTCAACCACTGGTAAGTTTGCATACTACGTTACAATAACATGTGGGAAAAGCTATAACATAAAACTACATACTGTAGCAAACATTCGGCAGATTGAGGCAATTTCAAATTCATATAATGTAGATTTTACAATGAGGACACAGGAACAGAAACATCATTAAACTTTCTTTTTTTTTTTTTAAACAACTTTTTTCTGAGGATAAACATATCAGACACAAATTATTAGTGTTTTTATGTGTCTGGCAGCTGATCTTTAAGAATTTTAATCTACTCCCAATTAGTTTTTATATGAATCTTTATGGTATGTTTAACATTTTTCTCTTCTTATTTTGTGGGTCATGACCATTCAAAGGGTCCCAAGAAAAGATTTTACATTAAAAGTAATGTGCGTTTTAATCAGATTTTCCTCGAAGCCTCGCTTTGTCAGTGAAATCCTGAACAGTCACCTCCTCAGACCTCTAAAAATCCTTCAAATTAAACAATCCGAGAAGGAATTTCACTCAGGACAAAAGACACAACCATACATCATGTTAGAATTGGCTCTAACATGAGCCTCCATCCAAACACAAGAACTGTAATAACTTATCAAGACACAAGGGGGCGCCTCTGGACTTTATCAGACATGAAATCTCCTGCTGCTGTGGTGAGAAACAGATGATGTGAATCTGACGCTGACTGATAATCCAGTGTCTGTGAGCAGAATACCAATGAGTGTCCTGATGAGGGAGAGACACACGACTCTGAGTATTCATGTGAAAACGAAACAAAACACTGAGAGGCAGACTGCTGCTTTCTGCTGTGAATCGATGGTCACACAAATTCCAAACAACCAGCTGATGTTTCCAAGTTGAGGATGATCGATGTGGAAACGTGGAAATATGTAAACACACACGACCAGACATGCAGTGAAAGATATGTTATGGGAACGTGTTGACGTGATTCTTGGCCTCGCATCAATCATCTGGCTGCTGTTCCCATTAAAACCAAGGTTCACGTGGGAAAAACATCATGTTGTTTCTTCAGATTTACTATCAACCGTTGTGGTGCATCTGATTTACATTTCAGTTTCTTATTCCTACAACCTATTTGAATTATGCAAACAGACCTCAGAGCAGAATCAGGCTTGTTCAGGTAACTACAGCACAGATTTACACGGTGAATGTAAAGAAGCTGTAAGCAGCCAACTTGATTTCTACTCAGACTCAGATCTGAGTCTCACATGCAGGAGCTTCCTGTCTTTCTGTTTATGATTTCTGCTCGTCTCCCTGAGCCCGGGCTGGATTTTTAGCTTTGTAAATTGTCTCCATGTGTCTTTTAAAATGCTCCACAGAATGTGAGCGCTGTAACCACTACACCACTGTTCTCCATTTGCCCACAAAAATATGCAGCAAGAAGCGACTTGTGTCACGGGTAAATGGCCTTATACGTCCTCCTGAGGCTTCTGGTTTGAGTCTCTCTGGCCTGCAGAGGGCAGTAGACCTCATTAAAACTGTCAAAATGAGGGCATTTCAAAATAAAAGTCTGCGCCCGGATGACCTCTAAATGACACAGTCCTTTGCGTGACCTTACGTGACAAATTACTACAAAACTATGAGTCAGTTTGGATTTATTGCGCAAATAGAATTTATGTTAGCAAGCTTCTCCCCTGGATTTAATCAGTCATCTCTTCCAGTAAGGCTGGAAACATCTGATAGAATCAAACCAACATTATGTATCATAGAAAGACTCAATAAAAATCCAGATAACCACGAGTCGGATGGTACATTACTCCTTTTTATTTATCTGGCAAAATAATAAAAAGGGAAGCATTTGGAAAGAGTCAAAGTTAACAGTCAGGAAATACAAAAATATAGATAAAACAATTCTAACAGCTGTTTTGATTTATTTCCTCTCTCTCTCCAAATGGAAAAAAACTATATTTCTTTGGATCAACATATAATAATATGGACTGTATGCTTATAAGACATCTTTTACACAGGATGCACAAATCCATGTTCGGCCCCCCATCATGCAACCTCCTTCTACCCATTAGTTCGCGATCCAGTAATGTCCTTTCATTAGGCAGTAAATCAACCCCTCCCCCTCCCCAAGTTTATTTCTAACAGATACCTGAACATTATTCCCTAATGCACAAAGATGGACCTACCCTCCCACCCCCCACCCGCCACCCCCAGAAACTCTCCAGTCTCTCTCTGGTGAAAAAGATCACAGCAATACCTCCTCGCGGTGTGTGTCAGGAAGCCTGGAGACTCGCAGCTTGATGGAGGATGATGCTGTTCATGCTCGTAGGTTGGACTTTTTTGTCTGGAGAGTCCTCAACATGATGCAAAGCGCTGACACTTCCAGGCTGCTGCTACCCTCTGCTCCACCCCTGGCTCCTCTAATCCTGCACAACTGTTCCACGTTTGGACGGGGGCACCAGGTGGTTGGGCAGCTCAGGTGGCAGCTCGTGGCCCTCCAGCTTCACCTTGATGAGGTGGTTGGCGAGGGCAAATTCCTCGTCGTCGAGGAGGCCGTCTTTATCCACGTCTGCCAGCTTCCAGATCTTTCCGAGCACTGTGTTCGGCAGCTTGGACTTCAGCATCTCCTTCTTGGCTGCGGCGCCAGACACTTTGCCGTTGATGGGAGAGAGGGTGTAGAAGATCTCGTCGTACGAAGGCTTGTCACGACCCACCACCCACTCCAGCTCGTCGATGCCTTCGCTGGCACCCTCTCCATAGCCGTGACCGAAGGGGCCGCTCATGGTTCCCTCAAAGGCTCCACCCTTGACGCACTGGCTGGGCATGGTGGCCTCTTCCTGGCGCACCATGGCCATGAGACGGGCGATGTCGTTGGCGAGCATGTCCTCCACCGCCTCCAGCAGCTTGGGCTTCAGCACTGCAAACTTGGAGAAGTCCTGGCCATTCAGCAGCTCCTGAAGGGATGGAGGGGGGTTGAGAGAAAACAGGAATTGGTGATAGAAATAGATCAGTCCGATGGCTACCAATGGGAGTCGCATACAAGAAGCAGGATTTCCTGACAAACCAGGAAAAATAAATCTCATCCCCGTCCTGGCCCATCCTGGAGGGCAAGGGCAGGAAAGAAGGGCAAAGATGTGAAGAGAGTAAAGGTTGGAAGGTCATTCTACTCTGAACCGAACACCTTATATAAGACGCCAAAAATAGACTCAAAGTTGTTGTTTCATCAGATCTGGACAGTACATCATTGTGTCCTGTGTATGTCTGGGTTTATCCTTATCTCACCTGCATCTTGGCCAGGTTGGGGAAGTCTCCAGGTGAGATCTGCTGCTCCTTCTCAATCTTGTGGTAAATCTCTCCCAGGTTGGCTATCAGCTCCTTCTTCTTGGAGTCCTTTCCAAAAACACTGGGCATCTCCTTTTTCAGAGAGCTGATAATGTAGGCGTGCACCTGGTCACCATAAAAAAAATACAACAGTCATATTTCATTATATTTTTTTTAATTAGTTAATTGAATGTTTTATGGAAAAAACCTCAGATTCATTCTATAATTATTAAAAGCAGAGCATTTTCATATGTCTTAAAACATGTCTGGAGGGGATTTTTGGAGTCTGAGATTTACTCAATATAATATAAATACAGACTGGAAACAACAAATAATCCCTCTTCTCCTCTCGAAAGTGTTACAAAGTTACTGGGTTATCAGATTGTTGTAATCTTCAGGCAAACTTTTGTTCTCACTTCTGCCTGTGGTTAATTTAGAAACTAAAAACTAACAAGAACGTAGCATAAAAGAAGACTTGTTTTGGGTAATCTTTTTGTGGTGTGGTTTTTAGCCAGACTAGCATCATGGTTCTGGGTAAAACAATGCAGGTCAGTGCACCACTTTAATCCTAATGGAAATATCTCAACAACTATTGACATGAATTTTGTTCCACAGAGGGTAAATCCTAAGGACTCCTGTGACTTTTCCTCAAGCGTCACCAGCAGGTTGACATTTGTGGTTTTAATTGAAATGGGTAAACAACTATCAGATGAATTGCTCTTACATTTTGGACAGACAGACTGCTAATGCACAAATGTTTCACCTGCTAACAATCAGCATTGTAACCGTGATGATGTTAGCCTTTAGCTCAAAGCACCGCTGTACCTAACAGAGCTGCTGACATGGCTTCAGACTCTTAGCCTCATTAATACTGACCTTGGCGAGGCGTGCACGTTTGATGAGGTCATTGAGTTTGCGTAGCGCTGCATTGCGTGGCAGTGACTGAATGTCCACAAACAGATCCTGCTCCTCTGCCTCAAACAACTTCCTGTTGTCTGGGACCAACAGGGGCTGGGCCCAGAACGACCCGATGTACACACGCACCACCTGGAATAAAGTTTGCACAAGTTAATCTCCATTAATCTGCACTGTCCCTCTGGTTAGACTTTACTGCCCACACCCGCATCAGAGGAAATTCTTTAACAGGTCACACATGACACAGACATCTGGCTAAAATGTGTAAACAGGCACCAATTATACCCAAAAAACACAAACAGGATGAAAACATAATACAGGACTGTGAGGTTGAAAGTGAAGCAGAAATAAATGAAAGTCTTTTGTGTTATACATCATGTAGAGACGCTTCACATCACAATGCACCCTCAAAGTCAATTAATAATTGTCTACTTTGTATCCAAAGGTTTCTCTGGGACCGGTTTATGAATATGGCCCTGGTTCAAATATTAACTAGTCATAAGAAGAGTCGGGTCACATGATCAGGCAGGACATGGGATCTGAAATAGAAGGTCTTAAAACTGCCTTTCACTTTCATTACATTCACACATTTAAGAGGTTTTTTCTTACAACTTTTGCTATAATGACACACTGAGAACACTGGCAGGAAATTATTGAAAATTATGTTCAATTACTCTTGTCCACTGGGGAACAAAAAGGTCATCTGACCTCTGTCCAGACCTGCCCAAGAAGGCCACATGTCTAACAATAGATTGTTACCAGATGAAGAAGGCAGGTTCTGGCAGTCAGTGTGGGAAATAAACGCCAGCTTGGATTTATTCAAAAACACAGCAATTAGATCCGACTGGGGTCAAAATGTTTATTTAAATGCTTTTTACCTCAGGTGTGTTGATGATTTTACCCAGAGACCACATCAGCGCTCCATAGACCCTCATCAGCTGCTGAGTGCTGATCTGGTCGGCCTTGTTCAGCACCACACGCATTTTGTCCTCATGGTTCTTGAGGGCGCGGATCACCTCTGAGAACTCGTCGGAGATGTCCAGCTTGTGGGCGTCGAACAGGAGGATGATGCGGTCCACGCGCTCGGCGAACCATTCGAGCACTGCGGCAAAGTCGTAACCTGGAGAGAGACAAGTAGAAGACCCCGGCTGTTATAAGATGGGATGTGTGCATACAGTGTTGCGCCTTCTAATGATGTTTAAATTGCCTAGTTACTGACTTTGTTTACAGTTGATTTGAGGAGTTTCCCTGCACTGAATCAACTGAGACATGGTCACAATAACATGAGGCTTGAATGTATTTAGGCTGCAAACAATAGTCTGACATTAGTGACATTCCTAAATGCTGAGATAGCAGCAATGCAATGCTCCTATGTGTATCTGTTTACTTCACTAAAATATCTGTATTCAGGTGTATACTGGAAGTGTGCAGGGCTTACATGACATGTTGGTGTAAGGATTACTCTACATTGCTTCATTATCCATCTTCAACTGTTTTTGTGACCGTGACAGTGAGAGTGGGCGGGACCTCAGTGGCAGAGGAAACCAGGCCTACATTTCTAACTCTGGTGAATGCTAATCAAGACTTGTTCCATGTTTACTTGTTATCTTGATAAATTCCATCGTCACATATTCCACTTTGCCTTTTCCCTTAGTGATGTTACGATACCATGAATACAACTCAAGACTTCCTCTACAATTTTCTCATGCAACCTTCCTCGTATATTTAGGCCTTTAATGTAAAAAACAACAGGAAATGTTGAGTTTCGTTGACTGTTAATTAACATCGATCAGCGGCGCAGCAAAGAAGAAAAACTACCAGACTGAGTGTGAGTGTGAAAACATGAAAACACTATTTCTATTTAAAAAGAGAAACTGAGAAAAGTAGAGTGGTGGGTACAACATGAGTCTGTTGCACTGATGGATTCAATGCTGTAGTGTGCATGTGCATTATACTGTATTTACCCTGTAAACTGCTGTAGTTGGCTGTCTATATGTCTATATATATAGAAGTAGAGGAAGCGTTAATAAATGGTGGAAATATTGCTCTGATAAAAAATGAGAGCACTTTGACCAAAAAAAACAGACAGTAATAACTCATTAGGACATGTTGCACATTCTTTTAAGGAGGATGGACGTGCAGTGGGAGAGGGTCCAGGTAAAGATGCAGTGTCATGAAAAAAATGAGAAAGCTCCCGACACAACTCTGGAAAGCTCTCTTGCCTTTTTGTGTAAGACATCCCCTAACTCTAGCTTGTCCCGTCGTTCCTGTCTTGTGTCCAGCGACGTGCGACCAACAGTGCTGCAAAAGTTTAAATAATGTTTGCGTATCCGTTTACAGCCCTGCTGTTCTGCACACTAACTGGCACCGGGTTGTTGTTTTCTGTTTCACCACCACTCTTGTCAATACGAAAGCATCACTCACATTTTCCACTCAATGCTGTGCCTACAAACAGTCTGAGTGGAGAGTTCAACTTGACAAAGAGCTCAATGGCTCCAAACGGTCAATAAACTGTGTGTTGGAGACAGTTTAATTGTGGCTTCTACGTTCATATTCCAAGTCATGTTGATCCAATAATGTTTAGATAAGAGCTTTCAAGAGGCAGGGCTTGTCCCCTTGGTTACAGATTAACTAGCTTTACTGAGACAGCAGGAGAGAGGCATTTGGTGGTAAAGATCAATTGAACCTGAATCCTAACCTTTGGACGGTCTGAATTGTAAATCTACAGCTTGCATCTGCCTCAGGAATGAAATGACCTCTGTTGGGGACGGCGTTCATTAATGTAGCCTCTGAAAAAACAATCATGAAAGATGAAAAAAGGAAGCAAGAGAACAAACATTTGAGCCAGACAGCAAATATAAGTAAGTAATGTCAGAGTCAGTAATGACGGGAACACCAAAACGTGATCAGCCTGAGCTGGCTTAAGCTATAAATACATTTCTATCAGAAACCAACTGTACGGCTCACTTCCTTTGGTTATTTGAGAAACAGCGGGGCTCACTCAAATTACATGAAACAGGACTTTCTGAGCTTTCCTTCTCCTCGAGGAGCTGCACAGGAAGTGAGGAAGAAAGAGAATTATGGTTTTGATTAGGAGTCTGTGTGTCATGTGATCACAGAAGAATGCAGTCGCTCTAAAAGTTCATCTCGGCTGCTGCACAATCAGCGCCGGATCTGCTACACATGCATTTCAACATGGTTGTCTTTTGTCTGTGTCCGCACACGTGAATACAAAAGAGAGCCGGTGAGACACAGTCAATATGCAGAGAGACAAAGGTAGAGACAGATGAAAGGGGAAGACAGAGGGAGGATAAAAGAGGAAAGTGACAGGGAAAGAAAGAGAAAGACAGGGAGTGAGTAAAAGTGAAAGTAAGAGAAAAACAGAAATGTAATAAGAGATAGACGTAGGGGATGGACTGTGCCATGTGAAAGTATGTATAAATAGGGCATTGCTGAGATCCTCGGCCCTGGCTGAGGATTATTTGCTCATTCTCTAAACAGCTTGGCCATGCATGGGGAGAAGCAGACAGAGGGACAGCTGTTTGCTTAGACTCTACTATAGCACACACATCAACAACTGCTGTGTCTCTAACATGCGTGCCAGACACAATTCCAGGCTCATGACAAACTCTGACAGGCCTCAAAATCACGCGGCCAATCATCATGGAGATCGAGAAGGTGGTCGCGCTGCAGTTATTCTTTTGTTGTGCAATCTAAAAATCTGTTCATATTAGAAAACACATTTTCTTGTTACAAGGATAATTAAAGTAATACATCAACATTTTGAATGCACTCAGCTGCTCGGCTAGTTTGAGAGTTACAGCCAGCAGGACAATTAGCTTAGCTTACACAAAGAATGGAACAGGGTAAACTGCTTGTTTCAGTCTTTAAAGTAACTTGTTAACTGTTCCTAAAGTAGCTTCATCATATTTACTACAAACATGACATGTCGTCAATACTCTGATATAAAAGCCAATATGGTATTTCCTAAATGTCAAACTATTCTATAAATCCTATTTTTGTTGTCTCAGGATTTGCTGAAGTGACATTTAGCATGTTAGTATTCCTACACTGCAGTGATTGGTGAGAGACACGAAAACAAGTTCTTGGTAGAATAATTTTCATCACTTCATGGCTCAAATAAGGAGGAAGTCGTGAGGCACATGACCTAATCAAAATGAATCCATAATTGGAGGATTATGCACAAAACTCAGTGTCCAAGTGAATGGACGGCTATGTAGTTTCACTGTTTCTCTTTAGACTCTGCAGTAGAGCTATAGTATCACCTTAAGTTTTATGTCAACCTAGTTCTGCCATTGACGGCCATGTTATGTGAAAAACTACACCGTGTTGTTCTACATAAAAATATTAAAATGTTTATTATGATATCTGACAGCCACACATGGCTCCTGTCAGTAAGATTACAGCACTGGAGGAAAGTCTGAACAATAGCAGCTCGTATCCTGGCACGGTGTTTCATATCTAGTTCAAAGAGCACTGACACACACATGCCCGTCACACCTCAGCTGCACAATCCAACCAGTCCTGTTTATATATGACACAGTCAGTACAGTACAGTCTGTGGAGTACTGTAGTGTATCCGTGTTTATACAGAAACAGAGCAGAGGGTAACCACTGTGTGTGTGTGAGAGAGTGTGCGTAAGCTTGATAAAGGGAGTAAAAGTGTGTGCATGCCGGAGAGTAAGGCTGTATAAGTATGTATGTATAGAAACAAAACTGTCTGAGGTATGAGGCATCAGATTTCGTCTGCTCCTCCTCTCTGTAGACGGGGTCACCTCGACATGTGCTAGTCTCTCATCCAACCACACAACCACACACACCCACACGCACACACTACCTTTGTTTTATCGGATGCCACTAATTTATGACTCTGTTTACAGTTTGGCCTTTTCAGTTCTTAGGCAACCACCATACTCTTCTGTTGTC